>JAVGWX010000004.1:83446440-83731440 GCA_036924085.1 Ariolimax columbianus | reverse complement strand
TTTAGTAAGGATTAATTCCGCTACTTGTAATCCTCACTGTCTTGTCTCATGCCGCCCGACCCCAGTGGCAAGCAAGTCAAGGACAAGACGACTAGGGGGCGACTACGAGATGTAGGGGACTCCGCATCAAGCACCGGTGAAAAAGACGACGGAGTCCGGAATAGGATCCACACCACCTGATAACGAGGCCGACGGCTTATCCACTGCGCCACGGAAACATACATACATATGCATATATATATATATATATATATATATATATATATATATATATATATATATATATATCATACATTTAATTGGATTATTTTTAAAGTCTTTCACAAATTTATTTGCAATATAGAATGTTGATCAATTTTAAAACTTGAATAAAAAGAAGTTGTATTTGTTAACAAGCATAACTAATTATATAACAGACAACATGATTGACATTTCCCTAGTGAAGAGTTGGGGGAGCGGGGGTATTTATCACGGCAGCAAAATAAGAACAGAAAGTGCTGAACGCGCTTTCCGTTGCATTGTGAAACTTACGGAAACGAAAGAAAATTATGTCCAACACAAAAATAACGATCAATAAATCCAATGTCAAGTGTTTTTAATTTGTATGGCTCTGAAACATGGAGAATAAGTAAAAACAATAAATTAAAAATGTACAGACTTTAATAAATGTGTGCCTGCGCAGATTAGAGATTGAAATAATATAATAAGATCACTTATGTGGAACTGTTGGAAAGAATCAGATATCAGTATAACATGTCACGGGGAGAAGATTCCAGGGTTGGATAGGACACACATTAAGGACAGCAGTTGATAACATTACAAAACAGTCTATGTTCTGGAATCTCCAAGACCAAAGAAATAGAGTCAGGCCAAAACACAAATGGAGAAGTGAGCTCGAGGCAAACAAAGGAAATAGGGAAGACATGGACAGAGCTGGAATGGATGGCACAGGACAAGAGAACTTGCTGTGTATTTGTTTAAACCTGTGCTCCACAGGGATCTGATACGTGCTTGAGAATTATATTTATAGAAGCTGGGAATCTATGTGGGTGACAGGATTCCGCTTAAGGCACTCCTTGCTTTGAGGTCATTATTCTGCTAGCCTGCCCTTCAACTCTAGCTAGCTATCCTCCTGCTCTCAAAAACGTCACATATTCATTAGAGTACATCTTTGCCAATTTGACTTTCAATCCCTCTTTCCATTCTTTATCAAAAGTTTTTCTTTGGAAACAAAATAATTGCTCAAAGAACCGACTTTACTGCACCTGGGCACCCTCGTATGTGCTCATAAACTTTCATTATTGAATGTTTAGACAAAATTGTATACTGATTTCGCCTGGTACCAATTTACGGCTACGTTAACTGGACGAAAAACATCAAGAAAAAACCAATAACATTCTCGGTTTATCAAACAGAGAGCGACCTGTTTTGAACCTGGTATGTTGACTTTGTAAACCAAGCTCACATCCCGCTGACCACACGTGATCCAGGTTTTTCTTTGAATCCACCTAAACCATTACGCATTGACAATTATTGAAATTTGTATCAGTTTCGAAGCATACCTTGCCGAGGTTGGAGAGCTTACGCGCCACAATAATTACGGCAGCTCTATATGCTGGAGTATTATTCAAAGTAGTCATCCAAGTTGTTCCTTGGAGTGGTCAGATGAGCAATTGAAGGCATATGTGTGTAGCTACAGAACTTACCGCCGAGTGGCATAGGCTCTGGGCTGCATCAATCCATTTCCACTTCATGGGCTCAATGCATTTTGATGCTGTTTTTTTTCTCATTTACTCTCTATCAATTATTTCCATGAATGACAAACAGACGTAGGCCAGCAGACCAACAAACTACCTTATTTCGCCCGAGAACTGGACAATGCAGACTACTAGAACATCTATACCTATTGAAGATCTCCCACACCGATGAGTGCCCATGTGAAACAGGATGCCAGAACCTTGAGCATATTCTACAGGAATGCCCAATCTATAGAGAAAGGAGATGCCAGACCTGGCCGGAGGGTGCGTAGCTAAGACAAAAGCTGTAGGGCAGCCGCTCCGACCTGGTGAAGACTACATACTTTATCGTGGCGACTGGCCTGCAGATATGGCATGACCAAAAGATCCTGAACGCAAAGAAAGAAGAGGCCAGCAGACATTGTACCTCTACCACTTTGTGACGATCTCCCAGGTGGTGGGGAATATTAGACCCTTCATTACCACGATGCCTCTTTGATAACATACTGTAAAGACCTTCAACTGAGGAAGACGTTGGGTTTTGTACGGGAGCAATTGGGCTGCCATGAGCTACCAGCTGACAGCTAAAGAGACTGTATCATCATCCTCTTCATCACTTATAAGGTTCATGTTAAACGATAAGTAAAGTTAAACCCCCACATCTAGCACGACCTTTGAAGATGAAGTGTTTTGTCTTTATTGTACACATATACGAGGTGTATTTAATTGAAACTGGATCAAACTGTAACAAGTGAACATACATACGATGGGCATGATGGTGTCATTTCTGGTGTAAACAGCACAAACCAACCATCAAGTTTACAAAATTGCATTATCCCCCGGAGTCATAGTTTCCTAAGCAGACCGTTGAAAACATGGCGGGTGTGATACGGAATCCGTCTAGAGTTGATCAGCGTGCTGTGATTCGGTTTCTAACAGCTCAAGGATGTCGACCAGTTGACATTCATCGCAGAATAGACAACGATGTTTAAAGAAGGACTGAGTTAACACAACAATTTGCGCCTGACCTGGTCTCGGAAAATCTTTCGTTAACTCACGTCCTTCTTTAAACATCGTTGTCCAGTTCTTCACTGTTGTCTTCGACACACTTTTGTCACCATACACTGCCGGCATTCTACGATGAATGTCAACTGGTCGACATCCTTCAGCTGTTTGAAACCGAATCACCGCTCGCTGATCAACTCTGGGCGGATTCCGTATCACACCCGCCATGTTTTCAATGGTATGCCGAGGAAACGATGAGTAGGAGAATAATGAAATTTTGCAAACTTGACGGTTGGTATGTGCTGTCTACATCAGAAGTGACGTCATCACGCGCATCGTACGTATATTAATTTATTGCAGTTTGTTCCGGTTTCATTTGAACACGCATCGAAGCATGCACAATAAGTTAGTTATTTTCATGACCATTTTCATTCACATATTTCGATCCCCTTAGAACATAGGACCACAAAAGCTGCCCTTCATCTGTTCCTTGTTTGTACCGTCTTCTTGAGTTCAGCTCACAAGGCCCTGATTGAATTGACTGCTTTCTCGACCGTTCGCCTCCAGGTGTTTTTGGACGTCCAACGCATGTCTGGTTATACTGGTTTCACTCTGGGAATGTGTCCTATCCATCTCCCCTTTCTCTCTACAGTTTTCTGCTGTGTTGGTTGATGTGGTGGTCTTTCCCACAGACCTGTGTTTGCAATTACCTATGGCTATCTAACACATACATGCGACAAAGACAATTGTTAACGAAGGTCTGTAGTCCGGATGGGGTACCCATACTCACATGCCATGTCACCAAGCTATATGGTAGTACTAACTTCACATTGATGTGGAACAGCTTAATCTTATTCTACACAGATAATAGTGCAGAGTTCCATACATTGTATGCGAATGAGAGACGTCTGAGACAGATTGTCTTTTTTATAAGAGAAAACATGCAATTATTCCGGAACAAAAAAGAATCTTATCAGCCAAATAACAACTGCAAGAAAAACGTTAATTCCAAAAGAATCAATGAGGGTACTCCTAGTCATCTACAAGTCCCAAACAAGATAGACTCTTACATGAAATTAAATATATCGAATTGCTGGGAAATTAGTTGGGAAAATAAAAGATTTAGTTATACAATGGATTCTGGCCCACCATGGGATCTTTGAAAACAAGAAAGCAGATGAGCTCGGAAAAGCCAGAAGGTACACCATGCAGACTTGCCAACCACAAAACTATAAAAAAGCAAAAACGCACATAAAACGATCCATGAGAACGGAATGGACAGGACAGCACAAATAATACAAGCCAGAAAATTACTGCATAGACAAACTTGGCAGAAATCGCCTGACAAAGATTTTCAAACTTAAATTAGGGCATTGCAGACTCAAGGCGCACCTCCACAGAATGGATTTTAGAGACACCGCCACATGCGATTACTGAGCGCCCAATCAAACACCAGAACATATCCCACAGAACTGCCCCACTTATACAGACCAAAGAGAGGCAGTCTGGCTCAGGGGCGCGATCATGCTCCAAAAGCTGTGGGGGACAGGCGAAGACCTGTAGCTCAGTCTTCTACGTGAACCTCACTGGGGTTGAAGCATACAATCAATTGAAGAAGACGAAGGGCAAGAAAAAGAAGAGGAAGAAGAAGAACAAAAAGAACGATAAAGATGATATGGTAATGAGATAAAACTGAGAAAGACAGTCAGATTTATGAGGGAAGACTAGAGAATATTTAAGGGAAAAACGTTATAGTGATTAGAGAAACTTGATGCCAGGTTTATTAGGTAATTGTATGTAGTTATCAGAAAATCAAATGCACGGAGAAAAGCCGCAATCAGTCAATCAGCTATAAGAGAGAAACAGATGTGATTTTATGGCAGTGAGCAAGGACAAGGAGACTATAAATAACAATTGAGAATGTGCGCTAAAAATACATCTTCCAGCAGCCTTTTTTGGGAGCTAATTCACCGCTGACAGCATCTCTTCTTTATCTTAACGTCTGTCAGCCGTAGTCCTTCCTCCATTCGTTTATCTTCTTTTTCTTGAAGTAAACTGTGAATAAACATTTATCTGGGCTATATATGTGTAAATAGTGCAAGCACTGTAGTTGCTAATGTGTGTATACATTGTCTAAAATACTCGCCTAGACGTAAATATTACTAATAACTTTTCTATACACATGACTTTTATAACGCAGAATATCCTGTTCCGGATTCAACATCAGTACACTTATCCAAGGGGTAATCAGTTTTCTAGTACACGGTGGGTGGCTGTGGCAGATGAAGTGGTGCGACAGAAGGACAAAAGTAGTGAAACCAACGACCCTGCTCAAGGCTGGCCCGCTGATCAGGAAAGAGATGGCCTATGCCAAACCTAGAACCAACAGCCCTGACCCCCTCCAGCACCAGCATGGCAGCGCGGGGGCGACTTTAGGAGGCATGAATATTCTAATTGTGTGCTGGTCACTTTGTGATGAAACTACACAACTGAAATGATAAACTGGTAATCTACAGACTGCAGAGTCTTATAAACCAGTATTTTATGTTAAGTTGGCCTGGCTTCGTTCGTTCTCAATTACATGAAATGGCTTAAGTAGCAAAATGTAGTCCAGTACCGGGTTAGCATTCCCTCTTCGATCCCTTCTCCCTAGCCAGTCTGCCCTGCTGCAGCCTGTTATCCAGGATCACCGCGTGCAGGTGTAGAAGGGTCTGGGCAGCTCTGGTTCGCTGACCCTGACGCTAGCAGTCAGCTATGGGTCGCTGACCACTGCAGCTCATGCGCTGCTCATCATCTTGATACCTTATGTTAAGTTAAGTTAAGAACAATTGCGATTGTCCCGACAAGCCACCAGTGAATTTTCGCGTGCCAAACAAATGGAGGACATCAGCAAACATGTGACCAGTAATGTCAAAAGAAATACGGAATGACATCAACATCGGCGTCAAAGCTGGCACATGACAGAAAACTACACCTCCCTACGCCGTCTAACGACACTTGTGGATAGAAGAAAATGATGATGATGACATTGTCTAATAATGCTTCTGCTTTGTACACTCCCAGAGATCACTTGAATATAGCTAAAGAAAACAGTGGTCAGTCTCAGCTTATTGGGCAAACGTTTGGGACCGGCATGGAATTCATGTTGCCACCAAAATCACTGTGTATTGTTCTGTTGTGCTAACCACCGGGATTCCGTGGCAAAGTGGTTAAGCCGTCGGCCTCTTGATCAGGTGGTGTGGGTTCGACTCTGGACTCCGCCGTTTTTTTCACGGGTACTTGATGGGGAGTCCCCTGCACCTCGTAGTCGCCCCATAGTCGTCTTGTCCTTGACTTGCACCTTTTGTATGCATGCGAAACATGGACACAGTGCCCAGCTCTATAGTCCTCAGTAGTGCGAGACTCTCTGACATCCATAAGCTGCTGTAGAGAGCCACGATCAGGGGAACAACTCACGTTGTCTGCATGTCAGATGAGGCCCCCCTCTCCCCGCCCATAACAACTGTTGTATGGTGAGCTCAGGGCAGCACATCGCTCGCCGGCGGGACAGAAGAAACGATACAAAGACATTCAAACAGTTTCTTTGAATAGTCCTCCATTGATGTCGATGCCTGATAGGTACTTGCTCCGAACCGCTCAGTCTTTCACGATGCTCAAATCACGGAGCAAAAAAACATTACAAAGGCGCAAAGAAAGCGAGCTGCACGAAAGGACAGAATGCAAAGGCGTAACTTGTACTAACACTGTCCCCATGTGTCCTACGTGTGGTAGCGATTATCACGCTTTGACTGGACTGTGCAGTCTGGTGCAGTCACATCTGAATCAAACACGTCTGACGCTGTCGCCATCTTTGCTTGCTGCGATGGGCAGTTATTATAATTTGTATTTTTGACATCTCCATTGAGCCTCTCATTACTTCGGATAATTAGAATCCTTGTATTAAAACAGGGATGTAATGTCTGTTGCCAGGTAGCCGAAGGCTTCGGCTGTCCGTAGTAGGTGTTTTCAAACTTCCTGCGGCTTACTAGGCTATTTGTGTGTGTGTATATATATATATATATATATATATACACACACACACACACACACATTCACAATCCATCTTTTGCGTGGGTGGCTCTTGGCTTTGTATCCATTGTTTGTATATAGAATTGCTTTCGGGGGGATACTATCTGGTGTTTGTCGCGTTACGTGAACCATTTGGTTTGCTGTCTCTTAATGAGGTCTAGCACTGGTGTTGTACCTACTTGTTTCCTAATATCTCCGTTTCTGATTCTATCCATTTTTGTTACTTCAAGCATTCTGCATAGACATTTAATCTCTGCTGTTACAATGCTTCTTTTATCTTTGCTTGTCAGTGTCCAATTTTGAGACTGATAACACAATGTGGGTAGGAATATCGTGTCGTATAGCGTTCTTTTTGTATCCATTGTCACGTGTTTACATTGTAATATCGGGGAAATTTGTCCAATGCTTTGACTTGCTTTATTACATCTGTGTTGAATTTCAGTTTCTTCTTTGCCATCTGCTGATATTATGTTACCCAGGTATGTGGGCGATCAAATCCCGCAAGATTCAAGCAACCCCTGATCCCTTAGGAAGGAAAGACCAGCGTGCATGACTCTTGAGTTATCTCCTGTCGTCTTGCCACTGGTCCAGGGTAGCTCGGGACAAAATGGTGAGGTCGATGACTAGCGCAGTTGCTTCTTCACTATAATCCAAATACAAAGCAAGTTACATCATCAAGACAAAACTGTCTGATGATTACGTCATCATCGTTTTATATATGGTCTTATGTCTAGAGCTTTATTTAATGGCAGCAGTCTTTTCCCCACTTGTAAGGTTTTTAGTATGTGTGAATGGTGGGATAGGTAATATCATGATTTGGAGAATCTTCTACACTGGAGGGGATATTCCCATTTCTATCTCTCTCTTCCCAGGGGAAGTGTCGTACTGTGTTTTACATCATATGGTGCAGTTGATCCGACTTCAGCAATTATTTGCAAAAAATGGGTTCAAATCCTACAAGGATACGACCTTGTTGGTTCATGTACCTGAACATACCAGTGTCTCAAGCTGGGCAGCCAATTTCTCACAAACAAAACAGCCAATGTCTCATTAAGACTGTCTTTCCATAAAAATATATTTGTAATTGTGAAATAAATTCTAACCTGGCAAGAGCCTCCATAGCTTCTGTTATATTAGCTCCATTCTTGGCACTCGCTTCGTAGAACAACATTTCATAGTCCTGGATACAAGATAATGGAAGTACACTGTATGTTAATGACCATAATCGTAGAGACAAGTATAAGTACATTATTTGGTAAACTTACATATCACCTAATATAAAGTAATACTTTTGTTCGTTCATCTTCATTTCTAGGACAGAGTGAGTGTAATTGTTAGTTAGTTAGTTAGTTAGTCGTTGGAACATCTTCATCGCACTCGGGACAAGTCCATGCACACTCAGATTTCATCCTCAGTATGTCTGTAAGCCCGTGATGACTGACTGTTCAGGTACTGTGCTGGTTAACCAAACGTCTTTGGATCCCCGTGTGGTGTTCCTTCCCCGCCGTCCCTCCTTTCACACCCAATTCAACCAGTCGCGGCAAGGACGTAGAGTCTGGATCAACTCCCGAATCATCCCTCCAGCCAATTTCTCTAACGGCTTTTAGGATATCGAATCGGCTCGGTATATTGATGTTGGCGAGTGTTGCTGTATTTGCCCCTAACAGACCAATGCATTCGATTTCAGCACGATTTTAAAAAAATGGCGTTACTTCCTACAGTGGCATGGTCTTGCTCATCTGTGAATCCGAAAACTATCAAATTTGGTTCTGAACCATGATACTAACAGCTTTGCTAGGGAACGAAGAGTAATATAATGATCGAGACCCCATCCTATGTCCTCGTTCGTGCTTCGGGGAGTAGGTAGTGTGGCAATAGTATGGCCTATGACATACGAGGTAGGAATATACACCGAAAGTAGCAGATATATAACATAGTTTTTTTATCATAGGGTGTAGAGTCTTCTACAACAGTGTGTAGAGTCTTTAACTATGAGGTGTAGAGTCTTATACAACAGTGTGTAGAGTCTTTGACAATGGGGTGTAGAGTCTTTGACAATGGGGTGTAGAGTCTTTGACAATGGGGTGTAGAGTCTTTGACAATGGGGTGTAGAGTCTTATACAACAGTGTGTAGAGTCTTTGACAATAGGGTGTAGAGTCTTTGACAATGGGGTGTAGAGTCTTATACAACAGTGTGTAGAGTCTTTAACTATGGGGTGTAGAGTCTTTGACAATGGGGTGTAGAGTCTTTGACAATGGGGTGTAGAGTCTTCTACAACAGTGTGTAGAGTCTTTAACTATGGGGTGTAGAGTCGTATACAACAGTGTGTAGAGTCTTTGACAATGGGGTGTAGAGTCTTATACAACAGTGTGTAGAGTCTTTAACTATGGGGTGTAGAGTCGTATACAACAGTGTGTAGAGTCTTTGACAATGGGGTGTAGAGTCTTCTACAACAGTGTGTAGAGTCTTTAACTATGGGGTGTAGAGTCGTATACAACAGTGTGTAGAGTCTTTGACAATGGGGTGTAGAGTCTTATACAACAGTGTGTAGAGTCTTTGACTATGGGGTGTAGAGTCTTTGACCATGGAGTGTAGAGTCTTTGACCATGGGGTGTAGAGACTTTGACCAAGGAGTGTAGAGATGTCCTTTCCTTTTTCTTTAATGAAAGATGAGATTGTTGTTGTTCGAAGCTACTCGTGTTGAGTTAACTCTTTACATTTCCTTTGCAAGCGGGTTACAATGGCTCTTCTTACATCATGGAAAGGTACTTGAGAAAGTGGACCCCGATCCATCTGGCTGTAGTACAAATGCAAGGTTCTTCAGTAAACTCACCACAATGAGGATTACAGTGTCGATGTCCCCGTCGTTGGCCAGACTGCTGTGACACATCCTGTTTCCAGTAACACAAACAAGAACGTGAGAACTTGATGTAGGGGTCTTGGTCAGTATGTTTCACTTGATCTTATTACTCTCACAAGATAAAGTAGCTGGTCTCATGCTTTCAGGTTTTCTACCATGGGTATAGCGTCTTCTACGATTGGATGTAGAGTCTTCTACCATGGGGTGTAGAGTCTTCTACCATGGCGTCTCATTTTCTTTATCCTGTGGTTTATAGTTTCTAGAAGATGGGGTATATTGCCTCATTCATAACATACCTTAGTGTCTACCGAGTAGTCTGCCGGGGTTTTTGTGTATGACAAAGACAAAAATAGCACCACGGCTCCACAGAGAACGTGACGTAAGTGCGTCTAACTGTGACATGACATAACAGTCATGGTTAGATGGTTTATTAAGAGCAGCAAAGATCTCGCCTAACAGGCTGCGGGTCTACTTTACTTTAGTGTTTGAGTCTATTAAATGGACTTGCCCACCCGTCACCCTCCAAGAAACTGGTTGTTTGCATTGCATAGGAAATATGGGGGCAGGGTCAATTAATGCATCAAAGAATAGATTGGATGCGCATAGTTTTTATGTTGTTGTTTCGAATGCCCACAATGAGTAGGTTACTCTTATGTGCCCCCTGAAAAGGGAGTTAAGTGATGGGTTGTAGTAGCTTCCCTCGCATCTCGAGCGTGCTGATGAAGGTAGACCGGGGTCCTCCAGGCGGTCGTGCTATGCTTAGCTTCATCTGCGTGTCGCTCACTACTGCGGAGATCATTTTGAACCTCACCTTGTTAGCAAGACTGTTGACAACAGTCCGTTTTCAGGACGACCAACCAGGAGATCAGTTGAAGGTTTTGGCCAGTATATTTCTCCTGGCCCTGGCTAACATTCTCTGATCGGTGTGTTTTGCCTGACCCGACGTTAGCCTCATCGTCCCATCAGGTGAGGGTTTTGGCCAGTGTATTTCTCCTGGCCCTGGCTAACATTCTCTGATCGGTGTGTTTTGCCTGACCAGACGTTAGCCTCATCTTCCCGTCAAGTGAATGTAAAAGAAATTGGCAGTATTCAGACTCTGCAGAGTCGTCTAAACCAGTATAAAGACGTAACGTATTACGTCTTGGTCTTAGTCGACCTGTACTTCTGCAGGGGTTCATGCCCCTGTGCAGGTCTCAGCTCTGGCATGAACTGGGTGCAGCCGAGAGAAGGAGTGCCTGCTAAGTGGATTAGACTCAGCAGCTTATTACTCCGCTGCGATGGGACAAGTGCCGCGAAATGTGGTTAACCGATGTGCGAGTCCATCTTAATAGAATTAAACACCATAAATCAAGATGCTGAGCAGCGCATGAGCTGCAGTGGTCAGCGACCCATAGCTGACTGCTAGCGTCAGGGCCAGCGGACCAGAGCTGCTAAGACCCTTCTACACATCCACGTGGTGATCCTGGATAACAGGCTGCAGAAGGGCAGACTGGCTAAGGAGAAGGGATCGAAGAGGGAGTGCTAACCCGGTACTCAAAAAATGCTTGCCGAAGTCGGATGTGTTGGACCGAAAGGTGCAAATATTGTAGTCAAGCTGTAAACTACGATACAACGCATTCCGTTCTCTGGACTACATTCTGCTACTTAAGCCCTTTCAGGGTTTGGCAGTGGGAGATTGAGAACGAACGCAGAAGAAGAACGCAGAAGATGCAGAAGAAGAAGAAGAAACACCATAAGAGGTAGAGTAGTCTTCTAAACCAGTATAAAGACGTTAGCCAAGTGAAGTCACCATTACTGTCAGGTTCCGGTACTACGGTACTAATCTTTGCCACGATTTTGAGCCATGGCGTGTCCAAAACTTACAGTTGCTAGAAGCATCCCATCTTTCTCTTTGACTGGTCTTTTGGCATCATCCTCTGAAATGTCCAGCTTGTTGCCTACCAACATCATGACTGTTCCAGGTTCCACGTGTTCCTGGAATTGAGAAATATCATTCCACAAAAGTCTGTCGGCCTGAGACATTTATTCTTCTTGTTCTTTTTCATGAATAGAATAGTCTTACAGATTCATACAATCATGAATAGAATAGTCTTACAGATTCATACAATCATGAATAGAATAGTCTTACAGATTCATACAATCATGAATAGAATAATATTGCAGATTAATAAAATCATTAATGTGTTCTTAGACTCATACAACTATCAATATTAAATGTCAGATTAATTAATCAATACAATATTACATATTAATTCCTTCTTCTTCTTCTTCTTCTTCTTCTCCTTATTTTTTCTTCTTCCTTCTTTTGTCTTTTTCACTTTTCTTCTTTATTCTTTTCTTTTTATTCTCTTTCCCCTATTCTTTTTCTTCTCTTCTACTTCTTCTACTTCGTCTTCTTCTTTTTCTTTTTATTCTTCTTCTTCTTCTACTACTTTTTCTCCTTCTTCTTCTTTTTCTTTTCCTTCTTCTCTTCAATTTTTGTGTGTATATGTATCTCTTGAAATTGTTGTGTGTGGTTATTTGTGTGTTCAGTTCTGAGGTGGGGGTTTGTAGCTGACCCCTCTGGAGTTCCGAATTGGCGTAGTTAGGGAGGAGCGAGGGGACGGGTAATGACAGTCAGATGCCGCCGCGACCGGCTACCTCATTTAGAGCGACAGGGATTCGGGGATAGTCATCCAATAACAATTAGTTGGGGATAGTTCCAAAATAGAGTGATGGCTAAGTCAGACAACCAACAGAAAACCATCGGACAGCCATGTTGTTGATTGAGACTATAAAATACTCTGCAAAGATGAACTCAAGTAGACTGGCTAGGAGAATGACTGAGAGGCTGTTAGTAGTCTGAGAATGAGAGTGAGTTTGCAGGGTGACTGAACCAGCATACACCTCGAGTTTTGGCCAGTCGCTCTATAGGTGTTTATGTTGGGCACCCTGTGAACAGTTAGAGATTTGAATGTGTGTCGTACGTGCAGGACACCTACTGAATGATGCGTGATCCAATTACATATTAATGTACATATTCGTGTGAATACGTGAAGTGATCGAAGCAATTGGGAATGCACATGTTTATACACGATTGTAAATGATCTAATTTAATGTCGCCCAAGGACGAGATCTGAATGTCTGTGGTATGTGCAGAATACTTTGGGAACGATGTGTGTTCAAATTGTATGTGTATGCACAGATCGACTGAGTATATGACCACACATGAGTACGTGATCCGACTATAAGTGACATGATCTAATTACATATGAATGCACAGATCGCTTGGGCATAAGTGAACCGATTGAATGGGGATGTACAGATCACCTGAATGATCTGATTATATCTGAATGCCCATAAACGACTGAGTAGGTAATCCTATCCCGAGGACGAGTTTGTTATAGTGTGTTGAGTCTGCAGGTAAGGGACGCGCAACGGCAAGAGCCTGGGTTATGTAGTTTGGGGGAAAACATCAAAGGTTGGTGCTTAAAAACCTCCAATGTAGTTCAATATATATATGTTGGATGTGGGTGCGCATGTGGCTAAACTAAATAGCCATTATATATATATATATATATATATATATATATATATATATATATATATATATATATATATATATATAATGGTTATTTAGTTTAGCCACATGCGCACCCACATCCAACAATATATATATATATAATGGCTATTTAGTTTAGCCACATGCGCACCCACATCCAACAGGGAAATATGTGACAAGGATGATGTTGGCGGTCCTCATTGACAACGATGGACAGCTATTATTAGTTTAGATGTATTTTACTCTTTTTTGTTGTTGTTTGGTTGATATGCATGTTAATACATGATAATGTAATGTTTCCATTCAGGATAGCGTTTTCTTGTGTGAAGTCGATGCAAGTGAACTATATCGTAATTAGCATTACAACACTAAAAGGTAGCTGCTCATCGCGAACGATGATGGTGATGCCATATTATTTTGTCTTGATGATGTAACCTGCGCTGCATTTGTATTAAAGTGAGGACGAGCTGCGCTGGTCATCATCTTCACTCTTAGGTCCCGAACTACATTGGGCCAGTGGCAAGACATTAGACTGGAGGCAATTCAGGATGTAGGCAATCTGGTCACACCTTCTTTGAGACTAGGGGTCGCTTGAAACATGCAGGGCTCAAACCCACGCCGTTTTCGTTCCTCTCTTTGAGAAGCGAGTACCTTACCTCTCAACAACAGCTACACCAGCACTAGAATAACGAGGAAACTGGAGATGAATATAACACACTCTCAATTTGTCTATGTTGACATACCTGCACGCTACTCATCCAGTTTCTGACGCTGGTAAAAGTCGACTCAACCGCCACATCATACATAATTATAACGCCATCAGCTTTACGGAAGTAAGCCTTCGTCATTGAACGAAACCTTTCTTGACCAGCAGTGTCCCAAAGCTGCAGTATTACAGTGGTATCTTTCACTTCTAGATTCTTGATTTGGAAGTCGACACCTGTGAATGTGGTCAGACTCTGCTAAACATCCTGGCTATCATAAGAAATATATTTTTTTCAGTTTAGCTAAACTATTGATTAAGCTGATTACAGAATCGGAAATCATTCAACAGACAAATATTGTTTTTTTTCTGGCCAGTATCACTGCTTATTTCTACTTGAGAAAAACATTTTAATTCAAATCAGTGTTATTTCAACTATTATAATTTGACCATATGCATCATGCAGATCTTGTTCTACAATCGATTGTAACAGATCTAGCTGTAGAGACAATACATATAATGAGCTTAGAGGTGTTTTAACATTTAACAGAGTTTGGAAGAAGATAGGAAGAGCTTTGACAACCATTTTTCTTTATCATTCTTAGAATTTAAAGGACTGAGTCAGTGCAGCTGAACTCAGTCCCGCCAGAATTTAAGTAACGAAAACGAACCACGTACGTTTTAAATATGTGCGCAGGTGAAGTAAGTTACATGCCATACGTCCACACGTGGAACGGTAGACGGGTAGACTTGTTGCCACCGACAAATCCGCTTGATCTGGAAGCCGCTCTATCAGAATGGGGGATAATAGACAGCGAGCGGATTAAATCTGCGCTATTTTTGGAAATCATGCGATCTGGTGATGCAGATCGAATATAAATCCCGGTGGAGAAACGTGAGAGACAATGACAAGTTATATTTTGGAGAGAGATGCAGGGGACAGAGATACAACGGGTTTATGATAAGTCTTTACCCTGACTATGAAGAAGTAAGAGGAAGAAGTTGAAATTTGGCACATAAGTAGCACATTCAATTTGTACTGGACTTGAGAAGTATGAATTTCCGTCCTCGACGGGTTTATCCGATATGGTGCATGGCGCAACACACCTTATTGACCGGATCTGCTCCTCTAACGGTTTGTCAGAACAATGGAGAAATCAGAGGCCAGAACTGTGATAACATTCTTGATGTTGCAGGGAAAAACATCTACAGAAATACATAGGGAGATGGAACTAGTGTTTGAGGAATTCTGTCTTCCGTGTGCTTCTGTAAAAAACTGATGTAGGCAGTTTAAGTGTGGGCCGTTCCCATATTGCTGATCTTCCAAGATTAGGAAGACAATCCTCACAGTGCAGCGATGAAAATGCTGCAAGAGTGAAGAAAATCATTGACCAAGATAGGAAAATGACAATTGCAGAGATATCTAGGTCAGCAAAACTGAATGAAAGTAGTTTTTAGAATGTTACACAACAGACTGAACATGAGAAAAGTGTGTGCCCGCTGGGTCCCGCGTCTGCTGACATGTGAACAGAAACAAACGAGGGTTGATTGCTGTGGCCAGTTGCTCAAAATATGTCGGTCGAAAAACGTGTTGCCGACCATGGTGACCTTAGATGAAACTTTGGTTCACCATTATGAACCAGAATCTAAAATTTCCAGCATTTAGTGGAAAACCCCGGGCTCACCAACACATGTCAAGCCAAGAGCACATAAATCTGCAAAAAAGTGATGCTGACTGTCTTTTTGGGACGTCAAGGGTGTCATATTGAAAGATTACCTGCCTCGTGGCAACACGGTTAAGGGGCAATATTCTGCAGATCTCCTTATCAAACTAAGAAAGACTGTGAACAGAAAACGAGGGATAGCGCGCACTAAAATTCTGCATTTGCTTCAAGACAATGCACCCTCCCATAGAGCAAGGCGTGGGCTGCAAACAGCCAGCGATTTAAATGTTGAAATTCTTCAACACCCGCCATATTCTCCGGATTTAGCTCCATCATATTTTTTTATTTTCCCAAAACTTAAAAAAACATCTGAAAGGAAATCATTTTGACAGTGACGAAGATGTCATACTGGCTTGTGGTAACCGGTTAAGCTCGAAAAATAGGTTACTTTATTCTGAAGGCCCCTTCAAGGTCACGCAGAGATGGCATACATGTATAAATTCTGATTGTGGCTACATTGAGAAGGAATAAGCATAGTGCCAAATTTCAACTTTCTCCTCCTACTCATTCATGGTCAGAGTAAAAACTTATGATAAGCCCCTTGTATGCAGTTGGGGCATATTTAAGTTGAAAACCACAGAGAAAGAATACTTCACTTCAGAGACAGAGAGAGAACACTTCACTTCAGAGACAGAGTGGGATCATTATATTACTTTGGAAAGAGACGCTCAGTGGAGAGCAAGCGACGGAGATATGCAGTAGAGATAGACACGCAGCAAGCAAGGTAACTACTATCATATTATGTATTAGTTGTAATTACAAGTCGTCAGTACCTTATAGAGGCAGTCTTTCTGTCATCCCATTCATGATATTGACGCAGTCCCACCGATAACGTTGACATCACCTTGATCACGTGAATGTAAGTCGTCAGTCGCAGCTAGAAGCAGTTTTCCAGCGATCCCATGGATCATATTTGACGCAGTCTATCCTGATCACGTCGAGACCACTTTGATCTTCCACCGACAAAGAGGAACAAAACCACCGCCGTCATACCTGGGTTTAGAGCCTACAAACTTCACCATCAGCGGCAATCCGCAACAAAGTTCGATCGTAGCAGGCCAGATAAAGAGAGGAGAAAGAACTTGACAAAAGCAGTATCCATACGGTTAGGCTTAGCGGTAGGAGTGACCAGTTTTGTCAATCTGACAAGTTCCTCCCACTGAAACCTATTCACTTAGCTGTATCTCATATCACCCCTGTAAATCCGCTAGTAAAAGTTTTGTCCCCAACTTATGTGTAGCTCAATACCTCTTCCCTTTTTCCGTGACACTGGTTAATACAGCAAATAGGCTGGTCTAGTACCAACCCACTCCCCCCCCCCCCCCATTCTTTCTTTTTGACAACAGTCTCCAATTTACTACAGTAAAAATTTATATCCCCTGCTGGTGTTACTAATCAAATCCCGGACTTGTCAGTGAAATTACAACGTGCGTGACCTTTATTTGAACTTGTCCCACCTGAGTTCAAATTTCCTATTATTGTCCCCGTTAATTTCGACTCTCCAAAACTAAGTTGCTAGCCATAACTCCTATGCTCCCAACATGTCCTTTCAATTACAGTGTTCCAGACTTATGAACCTGTTACAAACTGCTCTGGTTACCAGCCTCACTCTCTGGTCCCGAGCTAGCTTGGACCAGTATTAACACTTAAAGTCAAGACGACTGGAGGTAACTCAGGATGCAGTCCCTCTGGTCAACCCTCCGTATAGACACAACATAACACACTAGATAGCATTAACAAAATATAGAACAACATTACCAGATACAACACTATTTTTAACTTAACTTCTTTATTCTGGTTTAGAAGGCTTTGTAGAATCTGTATACAACTAGTTTCTTCTACTCCACTTAATCAAAAAATAACTACCTGCATTCAATCTATTTTTTTATGCACTAACTGACCCTGCCATCACTATTTCCTCTGGCAATGCATCCTAAGCATTCACCACTCTCTGACTAAAAAAATATTTTCTAATATCTAATCTGGACCTTTATTTAATTAATTTGTGGCTGTGTCCTCTTGTTCTTGCAGCCGGCTGTAGCTGTATCCTCTTGTTCTTGCAGCCGGCTGTAGCTGTGTCCTCTTGTTATTGCAGCCGGCTGTAGCCGTGTCTTCTTGTTCTTGCAGCCGGCTGTACTTTAAAAAACTTGCTATAATCTAATGAATCATTTCCCTTGATTATCTTAACTTCTTTATACTAGTTTAGAAGACTCTTCACAGTCTGTATGCAACCAATTTCTTTTACATTTATCTGATCTAAAAACTATGGGCATCCAGTTTATTATTGAATGCATTAATTGACCCTGCCTCCACTATTTCCCGTGGCAATGCATTCCAATCACTCACCACTCTCAGACAAAAGAAAAGTTTTAAACATTTAATCTGGACCTTTCTTTAATTAATTTGTAGATGTGCCCTCTTGTTCTTATAGTAAATCACATCGAAATCTACTCTTTTTTTTAGACACTGTTGGTTGGTTTTGATACACCCCTGAATACAACACAACACAGCACAACACACCATAGCATAACATAATATATGATATACCTATAGTTGTGCTGAAGTTCGGCTTGAACTCTTGATGACAGAACCGATGAATAAAAGTACTCTTCCCTACTCCAGAATCACCAACAAAAACTACTTTAAATATTCTCTGTGGTTTCGCTGGGAAACTTTCCTGTGCAATGGATAAATTCAATCATGAACATAAATAATCTTACGCATTAAAATAATCATAAGGCTAAATAATCTTACACATTAATACAATCACAAATTGCAATACTCTTACACATTAAAACAATCACGAACAACAATAATCTTACACATTAATACAAATCATGAACAACAATAATCTTACACATTAATACAAACATGAACAGAATTAATCTTACACATTGATACAATCATGAACAGAAAAAAACTTACACATAAATACAAACATGGACAGAAATAATCGTACACATTAATACAATCATGAACAGAAATAATCGTACACATTAATACAATCGTGAACATAAATACTCTTACACATTAATACAATCATGAACAGAAATAATCTAACACATTAAAACGATAATTAACATATATACTCTTACACATTAATACAATCATTGTCATAAATAATCTTACACATTAATACAATCATGACCAGAAATAATCTTTCACAGTAATACAGTCATGAACAGAAGCAATCTTACATGTTAATACAATCATTGACATAAAAAAATCTTACACATTAATACAATCATGGACAGAAATAATCTTACAGATTGATACAATAATGAACATAATCAATCTGACATCAATTTAATTATGAACAGATCTAGTCTTACAAAATTAATACAATCATGAACTTAAAAAAATGGTGCAGATTAATACAATCAACATATTTTCATAGATTGAAGTAATCATGAATACAAATAGTCTTGCAGATTAAAACAATCATGAATAGAATACAGCCGTGAATAGAATAGTCTTGCAGATTAAAACAATCATGAATAGAATACAGCCGTGAATAGAATAGTCTTGCAGATTAAAACAATCATGAATAGAATACAGCCGTGAATAGAATAGTCTTGCAGATTAATGCAATCCTGAATACAATAATTGTACAGTTTCATACAATCATGAATAGAATAATATTGCAGATGAATCAAATCATTAATGTGTACTTAGACTCATACAACTATCAATATTAAATGTCACATTAATTAATCAATACAATATTTCATATTAATTTTTCTTCTTCTGCCTTTCGGCCCGACACATCAGGTTTGAATATTTTACTAAAGGAAATTACATTTGTGATGGGGTGGAGGGCGGCCTACCATTTTCAGGACACACTCTCCACTTGAATCTCTACGGCCTTGTCTTGAAACCAAGCATCTTATATTGGTCTTTCGTTAGACAACAGTTAATGTTATGAAATAGTCCTTATAGATGCTTGAGAACAGTCCGAGCAAACGATGTTTGTCATCCAGCAGGATCATGACAGCTGCGTAGTTTTTGTCGAACGTTTACTCGCCTGTTCCAAATACTCCGTTAACTTAACTTAACTTAACTTAACTTAACTTAACGTATTTATACTGCTTTTGAAGACTCTGTAGAGTCTGTATACAACCAATTTCTTGCAGGGTGGTTTAACCGATGTTTGAGTCCATCTTAATACTCAAACACTAGAGCTAAGTAAACCCACAGCAAGTTAGGCGACATCTATAACTGCTCTTAACAAACCAACTGGAGAAAGGTACATACAACTTGGGTAGATTTTTAATTTTAATTTTGTCCGGACAGAGGACGTTAAGTCTACTCTTTTCGATTTCCAACTGCCAAGGAATTTTTAACGTGCTCGACACTGAACACCGGAGTCCGATCTCACTAGCCAGAGATCAGAAGAATTTTTACCAGAAGATCCACGTGAAAAAAATCCCGATCTTCACCGTAATTCGAACACAGAACCTTCGGCATCCCAGACGGACACCTTACCCCGAGACCACTGAGTCGATTCTATTCCGTCTCCGATGTCGACGCAAAGACTCCACATGAAAGTCAAACTTGTACACAATGGGAACAACACAGACCAAAATAATTGTTTTATAAGTAGATTCTACTAATGCCACATACACTAACAATTTGTGAGTCTGCTCCCACTGGCTGCGACCTCTTCTTGAGCACAAGTTTGGCCCTGTAGGAGTAACACAAAGTATAATTGTGAGTGTGTGGGTGTGTGTGTATGTGAGTGTGTGTGTGTGTATGTGTGTGTGTGTATGTGAGTGTGTGTGTGTGTATGTGTGTGTGTGTATGTGAGTGTGTGTGTGTGTGTGTGTGTGTGTGAGTGTGTGTGTGTGTGTGTGTGTGTGTGTGTGTGTGTGTGTGATCACTGTTATAAGCAACAAACACATAAGACTCAATTTACTGTCAGAGAATAGTGAAAGGAAGACTAACGTCCGGTCAGGCAAAATATACTGATCAGACATCTTAGGGTCAGGCAAAATATACTGATCAGACATGTTCGTCAGGGTCAGGCAAAATATACTGATCAGACATCTTAGGGTCAGGCAAAATATACTGATCAGGCATGTTAGTCAGGGTCAGACAAAATATACTGATCAGACATGTTAGTCAGGGTCAGGCAAAATATACTGATCAGACATGTTAGTCAGTGTCAGGCAAAATATACTGATCAGACATGTTAGTCAGGGTCAGGCAAAATATACTGATCAGACATGTTAGTCAGTGTCAGGCAAAATATACTGATCAGACATCTTAGGGTCAGGCAAAATATACTGGTCAGACATCTTAGTCAGGGTCAAGCAAAATATACTGATCAGACATGTTAGTCAGGGTCAGGCAAAATATACTGATCAGACATGTTAGTCAGGGTCAGGCAAAATATACTGATCAGACATCTTTGTCAGGGTCAGGCAAAATATACTGATCAGATATGTTAGTTAGGGTCAGGGAAAATATACTGGCCAAGACCCTCACTTTGGCTTCCTCGTAGCCCTTCCTGGAAACGGGCTGTTTTCATGGCAACCTAGCTAACAAGGTGATGGATCGTCGTGATCCATGTAGTAGTGAGTGACACGCCAGGCATACCACAACCACGTGGAGGACCCCGGTCCACATTCATCAGCACGCTCGAGATGTGAGCAAATCTGCTGCAACGCTCCACTTAACGGCTCTTTTATGGCGCACTAAAGAGTAAACCTACTCATTGTGTGCATTCGCAAACAACAACGAGCAACGGTAATTATCTGTAGTTACCTAATATTACCCAGTTATTATATAGCTTCACAATATTAGCCCAGTGGTTAATGCATTGGCTTCCCAGTCAGGCGGTCGGGGTTCAATCCACAGTTGGTGCGGGATTTTTTTCCGATCGCAAACCAGCTCCTGTGGTCGACCCATCCACAAACATTGGGTACCACACACAATCTAGGAAGTAAAGATGGCCGGAGTGATGCTGACCACATCATCCATTGTGTGCAGTGGGTCACAAAATAATATGGACTTACGCCATGGCCATCTATGGTTTAGAAACTATAGATGGCCATGCTTACGCCATAATTCCTATACGCCGCCTGGCATGACAGGGTCGTTACTTACTTTACTAATTATATTTAGTTGCATACTGTTATCCAACAATTATATATCGTCACAGATCGCATTTCAAGTGATATACAGCCAAATAATATTATCCAGTAATTCCATGTTGTTGCATACTGTTATCCAACAATTATATATCGTCACAGATCGCATTTCAAGTAAGTGATATACAGCCAAATAATATTATCCAGTAATTCCATGTTGTTGCATACTGTTATCCAACAATTCTTTATGGTCACAACAAATTATCTAGTATTTATACATTCCGTTATCCAGCACTCGTAAATAGGTATAAGGTCAGGGCTTGACAAATTTTTATATCTTCAGTATTAATAGCTATGACTTTGACTAATTCCCCCCCCCCCCCCCCCCCCCATCCCTCAGTCCCCGCCAAAGAATGCCATCTCCTTGTATCTAAGGGGGGGGGGGGCGGATATGGGCGGCTGCCTTGCAGGCCCCAGTAACCAAGTGAGTTATGCTGTCGGGATCGTATGTTTCTGGTACCACTACCCAAATCGGACAGGTCACTGCGGAGGGTCAGACTAAGAATGGTAGCAGTCGGACAGGTGGTGCCTCAAGAGTCCAGGAAGACGGCCCACATGAAATAGTAAATCTGTATATGTAGTCCAAACAAATCAAGCTCGAGACCTCCAGAGGGCAGGAAATCTAAAGGCATCAAAAGAATAACAAAGAAAATAACAACAATAAGAAGAAGTACTACAAATATCGAAACGGGATCAAATACGAAACGAAGAAATTCGACATCAAAACTCTTGTTTCCGGACGTTGGGGAGGCAGCGATAGATTACACGTAAACATAGTGGGGCTGGACATGTGGGTAGGGGATCAGGACAACAGATGTACATGTGGGTAGGGGTGCAGGACAACATATGGACATGTGGGTAGGGGTGCAGGACAACATATGGACACGTGGGTAAGTGTGCAGGACAACATATGGACATGTGGTTGGGGATCAGGACAACATATGGACATGTAGTTGGGGATTAGGACAACATATGGACATGTGGTTGGAGATCAGGACAACATATGGACATGTGGTTGGGGATCAGGACAACATATGGACATGTGGTTGGGGATCAGGACAACATATGGACATGTGGTTGGGGATCAGGACAACATATGGACATGTGGTTGGGGATCAGGACAACATATGGACATGTGGTTGGGGATCAGGACAACATATGGACATGTGGTTGGGGATCAGGACAACATATGGACATGTGGTTGGGGATCAGGACAACATATGGACATGTTGTAGGGGATCAGGACAACATATGGACATGTGGTTGGGGATCAGGACAGTATATGGACATGTGGTTGGGGATCAGGACAACATATGGACATGTGGTTGGGGATCAGAACAACATATGGACATGTGGTAGGGGATCAGGACAACATATGGACATGTGGTAGGGGATCAGGACAACATATGGACATGTGGGTAGGGGTGCAGGACAACAGATGGTCATGTGGGTAAGGGTGTAGGACAACAGATGGGCTTGTGGGTAGGGGGTGCAGGACAACAGATAGACATGTGAGTAGGGGTGTAGGACAACAGATGGACATGTGGGTAGGGGATCAGGACAACATATGGACACGTGGGTAGGGGTGCAGGACAACAGATGGACATGTGGGTAAGGGTGTAGGACAACATATGGACATGTGGGTAAGGGTGTAGGACAACAGATGGACATGTAGGTAGGGGGTGCAGGACAACAGATGGGCTTGTGGGTACGGGGTGCAGGACAACAGATGGGCTTGTGGGTAGGGGGGTGCAGGACAACATATGGACACGTGGGTAAGGGTGCAGGATAACAGATAGACATGTGGGTTGGGGGGCAGGACAACAGATGGGCTTGTGGGTAGGGGGTGTAGGACAACAGATGGACATGTGGGTAGGGGGTGCAGGACAACAGATGGGCTTGTGGGTAGGGGGGGGGGGGTGCAGGACAACAGATGGACATGTGGGTTGGGTTGCAGGACAATAGATGGACATGTGGGTAGGGAGGTACAGGACAGCAGATGGACATGTGGGTAAGGGTGTAGGACAACAGATGGACATGTGGGTAGGGGTGTAGGAAAACAGATGGACATGTGGGTAAGGGTGTAGGACAACAGATGGACATGTAGGTAGGGGGTGCAGGACAACAGATGGGCTTGTGGGTAGGGGGTGCAGGACAACAGATGGGCTTGTGGGTATGGGGTGCAGGACAACAGATGGACATGTGGGTAGGGGTGCAGGACAACAGATAGACATGTGGTTTGGGATGCAGGACAACAGATGGGCTTGTGGGTAGGGGGTACAGGACAACAGATGGACATGTGGGTAGAGGGGTGCAGGACAACAGATGGGCTTGTGGGTGGAGGAGGGGTGCAGGACAACAGATGCACATGTGGGTTAGGGTGCAGGGCAATAGATGGTCATGTGGGTAGGGTTATGCAGGACAACAGATAGACATGTGGGTAGGGGGGTCAAGGACAACAGATGGACATGTGGGTAGGGGGGTGCAGGACAACAGATTGACATGTGGTTAGGGGGGGGGGGGGGGGGTTCAGACAACAGATTGGCTTGTGGGTAGGGGGTGCAGGACAACAGATGGACATGTGGGTAGGGGGGTGCAGGACAACAGATGGGCTTGTGGGTAGAGGAGTGCAGGACAACAGATGGACATGTGGGTAGGGGGGTGCAGGACAACAGATGGACATGTGGATAAGGGTGCAGGACAACAGATGAACATGTGGGTAGGGGGGTGCAGGACAACAGATGGGCATGTGGGTAGGGGGGGGGTGCAGGACAACAGATGGGCATGTGGGTAGGGGGGTGCAGGACAACAGATGGACACGTGGGTTGGGGTGCAGAACAACAGATGGGCTTGTGGGTAGGGGGGTGCAGGACAACAGATGGGCTAGTGGGTAAGGGTGCAGGAAAACAGATGGGCTTGTGGGTAGGGGGGGGGGGGTGCAGGACAACAGATGGACACGTAGCAGGGATGCAGGACAACAGATGGACACGTAGAACACAGTTCTGGTGGCCATATGCCTGTACGCGTCCACGGAGTCGACCACATATGCGATGGCGAGAAAGACTGATCAAAGACCTAGGTCCGGCTTGGTACAGCGTTGCAAAATATCGGGACGCATAGAGAATGTTGCTGGCTTCCTCGCATGCAGCACAACTGACTCTGATAAATAATGTGATAATATGATGTGAGGAAGTAGATGAAGAAAAAGAATAATATGTAGAAGACGACGAGAAAGAGGAACAAGTAGAAAATTACGAGAAGGGAGAGGAATACAGAAAATGAGAATAGGAGGAGTAATACAAATACAGAAAGAAACAGCAGCAACAGTACTTACCTGACTTTCTTCCCCTTTCTTCCCCCGCTACCATCCTCTTCCTCCACGGCAACCTCCTCCTCGCTGTGGGTCTGATGATGCTGACGACGAAGATTGCGGTTCTGGCTGCGTTGATTGCCCAAAGACCCAACTGTGTCCTCCACTTCTAGAGCTTCTTCAGCGTCATCGCTATCATCATCCGGTATAAATACACTGGCTCCAAAGAGAGACTCCGCGTCAAAGCTGTCTCCAACATCGAATCCATCACACAGTCCGTCCACATCCAGGTCAACAGAGACCAGCTCTGTAGACCGCTGCTGTGGGCCGCTGTGAAAAGAAACAGGAAATTCCCAGCACATGTGTATTTTAATATTTAAAATATGTTTTTGGTATATAATTGAAACTGAAACAAGTTAACATGTTTAAACATCTGGGCACAACAGAACATCAGATGGAAGATACAATTACGAAATAAAATACAGAATAGGCCAAGCAAAATCGGTCTTCCAGATCATGAAAGGAATATTGTGCAACATTACCTTGTTAATTGAACTGAGAAAGAGAGTCATTTGATGCTACGTGGAACCAGTACAGGCATATGGCAGTGAATAATGGACAATTAGCAAGCAAGCACTTAGATCTTTGGAAGCAACTGAGGTGTGGTTTTATAGAAGAAAGCTGCGGATCCCATGGACTGCAAAGAAAACTAATGATACAGTCGTCGAGGAGGCACAGACACAAAGACAACTCAATGCAAGAATCAGAAGAACGCATTCATCCTTTTTTTAGGCATGTTATGAGAAGAGGCGCCTGAGAGCCCGTCGTGATAATGGGAACTATAGCAGGAACAAGAGACAGCGGAAGACCGAGAGAGAAGATGCTGGACAGCCTGAGAGACAGCGGAAGACCGATAGAGAAGATGCTGGACACCCTGAGAGACAGCGGAAGACCGATAGAGAAGATGCTGGACACCCTGAGAGACAGAGGAAGGCAGAGAGAGAAGATGGTGGACAGTCTGAGAGAGAGGAAGACCGAGAGATAAGATGTTGGACTCGCTGAGAGACAGAGAAAGACCGAGAGAGAAGATGCTGGACACCCTGAGAGACAGCGGAAGACCGATAGAGAAGATGCTGGACACCCTGAGAGACAGAGGAAGGCAGAGAGAGAAGATGGTGGACAGTCTGAGAGAGAGGAAGACCGAGAGATAAGATGTTGGACTCGCTGAGAGACAGAGAAAGACCGAGAGAGAAGATGCTGGACACCCTGAGAGACAGAGGAAGGCCGAGAGAGAAGATGCTGGACACCCTGAGAGACAGAGGACGGCCGAGAGACAAGATGTTGGACAGCCTGAGCGACAGAGGAATTTCGAGAGAGAAGATGCTGGACACCATGAGAGACAGAGGAAGGCAGAGAGAGAGAAGATGCTGGACACCCTGAGAGACAGAGGAAGGCCGAGAGAGAAGATGCTGGACACCCTGAGAGAATGGCGTCGGCGACAATCAACAACAGAGCTGGTAAACGACAGACGTGAAAGAAATGGATGGAGGTCCATGATCGCCAACGCCAACCGACATGGCACCTGATGATGACGATATCATTCTGTGAGAAACAAAAACTTCTAACATCAAGTACTTAGTTGTTCATGGCAAGAGAAAATGGCGTTATCATCGAACGGTTTCGTCTTGGTCATGTAACTTGCACTTATTTGGATTATAGTGAAGAAGACACTGTGCTTGTGATCAACCAACCTCACCCTCTCGTTCCTAGATATCTTGGACCAGTGGCTTGACCAGTGTTTCTCACCTGTTTTTTTTACCGTGGCCCCCCCCCCCCCCCCCCCCCCCCCCCTTTGACCTGGCTTCTTTCCAGAGGCCTTCAAGTAACATTGAGCTGCAGAACATAAAATAATTTGTGTGTACATGCTTCAACAGCAGGATAAAAGCTAACGGTCAGGAACTCGAAGTGGTTGACCGTTTTAAATATCTAAGGTCGATTGTCAGTGATGAAAGATCAAAATGTGAGGTGTTGGCCAGAATAGCACAGACAATAGCGGCGCTTGCACGGCTTAATAAAATCTGGCAAGATAAATGGTTAGCACTTTATACGAAAATCAGATTTTTGCGTACACTGGTCCTGTCAATATTCCTCTATGCTTGTGAGACATGGACAGTTACAGCTGCCTTCAGCGAAGGATACAGACCTTGGAGATTAAATGTTTCCGAAGACTTTTAAACGTCACGTACAAAGATCGAGTTACAATTGAGGAAATTCGAGATATAATTACAACATCAATAGGGCCTTTTGAAGACTTCTTGGCAACTGTCAAAAGAAGGAAACTCGCTTGGTACGGTCTCATATCGAGATCAAATGGTCTTGCAAATACGATCCTCCACGGAAAGGTGCAAGGCAGACGACGAAGAGGCCGTCCCAAAAAGAGGTGGGAGGACAACATAAAAGAATGGACCAATCTCCGACCAGAAGAGGCACTGGCAGCGGCCGCTGACAGAGAAGGGTAGCGTGATTTTGTGAGGATGTCTTCATGCGTGCCCCAACGACCTCACCGGTTACGGGATGACCTGACCTGACCTGACACTAACTTTCACCCATACAAGAACAACAACAACAACCTTCTCACCGTTCTCCTGGGAAATAGTTGGACAATATTGAGCCTTGCTTCTGAAGTTCTTTCTTTGGCATAGATTTAGCTTTAGACAGCTTAGGTTCATTTGTCTGCACTTGTTTAACCTATCAAATATGCGTACAGTTTGGTTATACAACATGGTACATGGTGTAGAGACACGGAGAGAATCGCTACGGCTATTTAATGTGTAAGCAAAAAAGACACAACGGCGGCGTAAGACACAACATATTGTAAATTACACAAAACACATACACGACTAACATACAGTTTATTCCTCAAATAACCACATTGATTTCTCTTATAAACGTGACTCTCTCTAATGTTTATGTTGTCAAACATACAACTTATTCCTCAAATAACCACATTGATTTCTCTTATAAACGTTACTCTCTCTAATGTTTATGTTGTCAAACATACAACTTATTCTCCAATAACCACATTGATTTCTCTTATAAACGTGACTCTCTCTAATGTTTATGTTGTCAAACATACAACTTATTCCTCAAATAACCACATTGATTTCTCTTATAAACGTGACTCTCTCTTATGTTTATGTTGTCAAACATACAACTTATTCCTCAAATAACCACATTGATTTCTCTTATAAACGTGACTCTCTCTAATGTTTATGTTGTCAAACATACAACTTATTCCTCAAATAACCACATAGATTTCTCTTATAAACGTGACTCTCTCTAATGTTTATGTTGTCAAACATACAACTTATTCTCCAATAACCACATTGATTTCTCTCATAAACGTGACTCTCTATAATGTTTATGTTGTCAAACATACAACTTTTTCCTCAAATAACTACATTGATTTCGCTTATAAACGTGATTCTCTTTAATGTTTATGTTGTCAAACATACAACTTATTCCTTAAATAACAACATCGAATCATCTTATAAACGTGACTCTCTCTTATGTTTATGTTGTCAAACATACACCTTATTCCTCAAATAACCACATTGATTTCTCTTATAAACGTGACTCTCTCTTATGTTTATGTTGTCAAACATTCAACTTATTCCTCAAATAACCCCATTGATTTCTTTTATAAACGTGACTCTCTCTAATGTTTATGTTGTCAAACATACAACTTATTCCTCAAATAACCACATTGATTTCTCTTATAAACGTGACTCTCTCTTATGTTTATGTTGTCAAACATACAAATTATTCCTCAAATAACCACATTGATTTCTCTTATAAACGTGACTCTCTCTAATGTTTATGTTGTCAAACATACAACTTATTCCTCAAATAACCACATTGATTTCTCTTATAAACGTGACTCTCTCTAATGTTTATGTTGTCAAACATACAACTTATTCTCCAATAACCACATTGATTTCTCTTATAAACGTGACTCTCTATAATGTTTATGTTGTCAAACATGGGTGTCCGCTGATTGACATCCTTCAGCTGTTAGAAACCGAATCCCCGCTCGCTGATCAACTCTGGACGGATTCCGTATCACACCGCCGTGATTTCAACGGTCCGCCGAGGAAACTATGTGTCGGAGGATAATGAAATTGTGTAAACTTGGCGGTTCGTATGTGTTGTTTATACCAGAAGTGACGCCACCATGCGCATCGTGCATATGTTCACTTGTTGCAGTTTGGTCCGGTGTCATTTGAAACTAGGTCGGCTCGGTAAAGCGGTATGCCACGAAAAAACCCAGGCAGGCCAGGTCTGTCAAACAGCACGACGTGCTTTGGAAGTGTCAAGTTGGGATGGTAAACCAAGTTCACAATCGGCAGGCCACACGCTCATTGAGGATAACGTGAACAAACTGAGGTTACCTGGAACAAACTGAGGTTAACGTGAACAAATTGAGGTTAACGTGAACAAATGGCGGGTAACGTGAACAAATTGAGGTTAACGTGAACAAATTGAGTTTAACGTGAACAAATTGAGGTTGACGTGAACCGATTGAGGTTAAGGTGAACACATTGAGCTTAACATGAACAAATTGAGTTTAACGTGAACAAATTGTGGTTGACGTGAACCGATTGAGGTTAACGTGCACACATTGAGGTTAACGCGTGACAATTGAGGTTAACATGAACAAATTGAGGTTAACGTGTACACATTGAGGTTAACGTGTACAAATTAACACTCTGATCCCCTTAACGACGAGCTCACCAAACATGTTTGCATCGCACTACATTGCGGTGCACACAGGATTTGTTCTGAGAGGGGGGGGGGTGGAGTGGAAACGGGGGGGGGGGGGACCTTGAATTCAAAACTTACATAGTTATGGCAGCATTTTCCTTCTCATCTAAGGCCGAACGTAACGCGCATCTGTAGCAACGCTTAAAGAACAGCTACAAACTTCCGTCGTGAGTTGAAGAAACTTGCAATTACAATGTAACGTACGTGGGTTGTCACTACGGGTTAGCTTGTTAGTTAGTTAATTAGTTTTCTATCTACTTGTGCCGTTGAGCGCCCGTGGGGAGCTTCAGTCGTCTATACTGCGCCAAGTTCGTTGCGTCGGTCAATGTGAGCCGTGTCTCTGCACAATCATTCTAATGTCATCTATTCACCTGCCTTATGGCTGGTCCCTTGCCCTGTAACCAGATCTACCAGTATTGTAAGCCATCAGTGGGAGTTGATGAAGGTGCATTCTCATGAGATGACTAAACCAACTTATTTTCTGCCCGGAAATGTATTCGGCACAAGACGTAGTGCCGACCATACTTCGAATGTCGTCATTCCGCATTCTGTCTTTCCTGGTAACACCGATGATCTTTCTCAAACACTTCATTTCCCGTGCCCTGGACAGAGGCCATGTTTGGCACTAGTGGCACAGAGTCGGCATAAATATACTGTTTATCAGCTGTTGCTTTGCTGCCAAACTAATGCTCGAGTGTCTAAACAGTGGGGACAACTAATAAGTTAACGCAGATGCTTTCTGACACCTTGTCTCAATTTCCCTGTCGATCCTACCGTCTGCCGAAAAAATACTGCCCAAATACTTGAACTCATGGACCCGTTGAAGAGCAATATCATTTAGACTTATCTTGAGTGGCCCAGGAGTTTTACTGATCATCATAGTTTCTGTTTTGTTCTCGCTAATTCGCATATTGTATTTAGCACAGGTAGTCGCAAGCGCGTTCATGTGGTTTTGCAGTTTGTTTTCATCGTCGTACAGCAAGCATTGATCATCTGCAAAGAGAAACTCGTGTATTGAGTTATGTTCTGCTTCAGATGTCTCAATTTGATCAGACCCTGATGCAATGTAGTCCATGTAGATGTTACATAACAGAGGAGAAAGCACACATCCTTGTCTCACGCCGGTAGTGATTTCAAAAGCATCTAGGACACCATCGTTGTCACTACTAAAATGTTTATTTGTAGCTTCTTTAAAAAAAAGAAAAGAAGAAATGGATTGGGGGGGGGGGGAGGAGGGGGAGTTTAAGTCATCCAAGCCTCCCCTCCCCCATTGGTGCGCCCCTGGCTAAGAGGTTTCTGGTGCAAGTAAGTCTGACGGTATAGGAAGAGTTACTGCTACCCGCCACCCAATAAAATGAAAGCGTTGCCGTTAAGATTTGAATGAAATCATTACGAGTAGCTTCCCCTACTACAAACAAATATGAATAACAAAATGGTACCAGCAACAACAAAACACCTACAATTGAAATGAAAGGGGTACTAACTTCCAATGAACGTTCCCAATAGAGATGGATGGGAAAGGTTTGGGAGGATAGCAAATACTCAGTTTGTGGTTGGAATTATAATGTGTCTGTGTACCTCCTCATCAATGTTGTCAAATATACACCTTATTCCTCAAATAACCACATTGATTTCGCTTATAAACGTGACTCTCTCTTATGTTTATGTTGTCAAACATTCAACTTATTCCTCAAAAAACCACATTGATTTCGCTTATAAACGTGACTCTCTCTTATGTTTATGTTGTCAAACATTCAACTTATTCCTCAAATAACCACATTGATTTCTCTTATAAACGTGACTCTCTCTAATGTTTATGTTGTCAAACATACAACTTATTCCTCAAATAACCACATTGATTTCTCTTATAAACGTGACTCTCTCTTATGTTTATGTTGTCAAACATACAAATTATTCCTCAAATAACCACATTGATTTCTCTTATAAACGTGACTCTCTCTTGTGTTTATGTTGTCAAACATACAACTTATTACTTAAATAACCACATCGATTTCTCTTATAAACGTGACTCTCTCTTGTGTTTATGTTGTCAAACATACAACTTATTCCTCAAATAACCACATTGATTTCTCTTATAAACGTGACTCTCTATAATGTTTATGTTGTCAAACATACAACTTATTCCTCAAATAACCACATTGATTTCTCTTATAAACGTGACTCTCTCTAATGTTTATGTTGTCAAACATACAACTTATTCTCCAATAACCACATTGATTTCTCTCATAAACGTGACTCTCTCTAATGTTTATGTTGTCAAACATACAACTTTTTCCTCAAATAACCACATTGATTTCGCTTACAGACGTGACTCTCTCTTATGTTTATGTTGTCAAACATACAACTTATTCCTCAAATAACCACATTGATTTATCTTATAAACGTGACTCTCTATAATGTTTATGTTGTCAAACATACAACTTATTCCTCAAATAACCACATTGATTTCTCTTATAAACGTGACTCTCTCTAATGTTTATGTTGTCAAACATACAACTTATTCTCCAATAACCACATTGATTTCTCTCATAAACGTGACTCTCTCTAATGTTTATGTTGTCAAACATACAACTTTTTCTTCAAATAACCACATTGATTTCGCTTATAAACGTGACTCTCTTTAATGTTTATGTTGTCAAACATACAACTTATTCCTTAAATAACCACATCGAATCATCTTATAAATGTGACTCTCTCTTATGTTTATGTTGTCAAACATTCAACTTATTCCTCAAATAACCACATTGATTTCTCTTATAAACGTGACTCTCTCTAATGTTTATGTTGTCAAACATTCAACTTATTCCTCAAATAACCACATCGATTTCTCTCATAAACGTGATGGTCTCTCATACTTCTGTTGTACAATGCACTTCTCAAATAACTATACGAGGATGTGATATTAGATACTAAATGTTATCGCAAAACTTATCTGAATAAAAACCGTCGCCAAAATAAACGGAAAGGAAACTTGTTAATTAAGGGTTATATCCCCATAATTCAACGAATTATGAAGTAATATAAGAAGAAACAGAAATTGAATCAAAATAACATGACTAGTCTTGTTGCAACAATAGAGATACAACCAGTCTAATTCATGCACTAATTTTTGCAGACGATCAATTCCTTATATTTGTGGGCGAAAAACCGAATAACTGCACTTGGCCCTTTCTGTGAAAGTTTTGATATGCTGTTTTTAATAGGCTAACAGGTAACTCACTTTGGGCTTATTATGCTAACAGCTAACTTGCATCGGAAGTATTGGGTTTACAATAGCGTAATGCGGTCGTCCAACATGTAAAGGATGCTTAGGTAGCTAATTCTATGACACTATTTCTATTTAATTATGCAGTTTTTAGTGCATTTTGTTTCGACTGTTTTGAAAAATGTCAACAGTTGTTCCTTTCCGTAATGCCATTTGCAGACTGGCGAATGTGGACTCGTGATTCATACGGGTTCAATGACCACCCCTTTTGGAAGCGTCTTATATAATTTTCTCAAAAAGTTTGCATAAATGCCAAGTTATACAAGCTCACACAAACAATCAAACAAATAAACAAATAAATAAATAAAATGAAAAGGAAGAGGGTAGAGAGAGAGAGAGAGAGAGAGAGAGAGAGAGAGAGAGAGAGAGAGAGAAGGGGGGGGGGTGTAATGTGTATTTTTAAGGAATGCATTACCACAACCTAGAATTTACAAAGTTAAAGAGCAATTGGAAGAGGGGGAGGTGCAAATAGGGAATTCAAAGCATAAAAATGGCTTGTATTTCATGAGAGATGCGGAAATTACAAATAATGTTAAGTTTTCGGTTTTTATACTGCCTAGTGCAAATTCTAAATGACTTTTCATTGACATGGAAGATTCGCTACTACCCAATCAAAGTTCAATTGATATGGACAAAACTAAAGACCTACTACCCAGACATGCTACAATTGATATGGACAAAACTAAAGACCTACTGCCCAGACATGCTTCAATTATGGACAAAACTAAAGACCTACTACCCATACATGCTTCAATTGATATGGACAAAACTAAAGACCTACTACCCAGACATGCTTCAATTGATATGGACAAAACTAAAGACCTACTACCCAGACATGCTTCAATTGATATGGACAAAACTAAAGACTTACTTCCTAAACATAATTAAGTTGATATGGACAAAACTAAAGACCTACTACTCATACATGCTTCAATTGATATGGACAAAACTAAAGACGTACTACCCAGACATGCTTCAATTGATATGGACAAAACTAAAGACTTACTTCCTAAACATAATTAAAATGATATGGACAAAACTAAAGACCTACTACTCAGATATGCTAGAATTTGTATGGACAAAACTAAAGACCTACTACCCATACATGCTACAATTGATATGGACAAAACTAAATACCTACTACCCAGACATGCTACAATTGATATGGACAAAACTAAAAACCTACTACCCAGACATGCTACAATTGATATGGACAAAACTAAAAACCTACTTCCTAATCATAATTAAGTTAACATGGACACACAAAAAAAGGAGCTACTACCGAAACACCCTAGAGTTGACAGAGACAATATCAAAGAGCTATTGTTCAAAAATAAATAAATGGCCTTTTTCGTCTATGCAGACGATCATGAAGCAGGTGTGTCCTTTTCACTAGACTGGTACTCCCATTTTGCACAGCATGCCCTCTCCCCCCTCCCCCTTCTCAACCCTGCTATGTTGCTCCAGAGGAGAGACACAGTCTGTACGTTTGGAGCCCAGCAGAGCTTGCAGGGAATGCCAGAGAATGGTTATGAACATGCCAATCCATCGACTGCCTTAGGGTCCCTGCCTCCGGATTTATAGTCCAGGTTTACTCCTGCAGCCTTCAGCATTACCACGCTAACCCGTAAGGCAGTGGGATTAATGTTTGTTTAAAGAACAGCATGATAGTGATGTCACTCCTTTGTTTCCATGCACGCGGACAGTGTTTAAACAGACGAAAATAGGTCACATTCATTAAAGAATATTCGAATGGATTTCACTTCTCCTATAAACATCGGATAAGACACTGTCAGCCAGCCTGTCTGACTTGTACTGAACACAGACAATATTTGCTTATCTGTGAATAATCCAGAAAACACAAATGATGAATTGCCGTCCACAATTTGCCGCTAAAGAGGCTCAGAGAAAAAATTATTACAGACATGCTTCCATCTTGGTGCGGCAGTCTCTGAAACAGAAGACCGAATTTTGGATAAAACTTCATACGAAGAGTCAAAATGGCTTATTAGAGCTAGATACATGACCAAATGGGAAACCGAACATACTGTCTACACAAAAAACGATGCCTATTACCAGTTGAACAGAAAAGAGCAGGTCGTGGTCTTCAGACTTCGCACTGGCCACAATAGACTGAGTAACCACCTATTCAACAAATTGAAGATAGGTGGCACTGACGAATGCCCGTGTGGTACCGGCAAAATGACCGCTGAGGATTTGCTGCAAAACTGCCCGACATACGAGGATCAGAGAGAGCAGATGTGGCCATCACCAGTGGCAACACTAGACAAGCTCTACGGCAGTGTCGACAGCCTCAGGATGACCACTGCTTGTTTCGAAAAAATAAAGGTTGATGTCTGACTGCGTACGATGAAGAAGAAGAAGAAGGATAAAACTTAACAACTGTTTGTGGGAACAGCTTAAGAGAAGTGAAATAATATATGTGAAGAAACTGTAGAATTCTAGAGAAACCAACACAAAGAATGAATCACAACAGAGCCATTACACAAAATTGAAAAAATGAAGAAAAAAAAGAAAACTATACTCAACGATTGTCGAACACGAGCAACAAAGCAGAAGCACAGAGTAATTATACTGTTACAGTCAAAGAGGTCAAGAAGTGTACAAGGAAAAATAAAATGGAATATATGGACAAGTTGGAACATGAGGCTTTAACTGTATTACACCCATTCTGCAACAGATGCGAAACGTCAACGCTATGGCTCACACCTTCAACAATGTCGTTACTCCAGACATGGTATTTGGCTGCAAGGTGTGGAACCTACAGAAAGCTGATGCAGATAGACTACGCGTTGACCAATGAAGGATGGAGCGAAGAACATTGAAGATCTCCATTCGAGACCAAATCCGCAACGCAACAATATGCACCTGACTTGGTCTCGGAAGATCTTTCGTTAACTCACGTCCTTCTTTAACCATCGTTGTCCAGTTTTTCTCCGTTGTCTTCGACACACTTTTGTCACCATTATACTGCCTGCATTCTGCGATGGGTGTCCGCTGATTGACATCCTTCAGCTGTTAGAAACCGAATCCCCGCTCGCTGATCAACTCTGGACGGATTCCGTATCACACCGCCGTGATTTCAACGGTCCGCCGAGGAAACTATGTGTCGGAGGATAATGAAATTGTGTAAACTTGGCGGTTCGTATGTGTTGCTTATACCAGAAGTGACGCCACCATGCGCATCGTGCATATGTTCACTTGTTGCAGTTTGGTCCGGTGTCATTTGAAACTAGGTCGGCTCGGTAAAGCGGTATGCCACGAAAAAACCCAGGCAGGCCAGGTCTGTCAAACAGCACGACGTGCTTTGGAAGTGTCAAGTTGGGATGGTAAACCAAGTTCACAATCGGCAGGCCACACGCTCATTGAGGATAACGTGAACAAACTGAGGTTACCTGGAACAAACTGAGGTTAACGTGAACAAATTGAAGTTAACGTGAACAAATGGCGGGTAACGTGAACAAATTGAGGTTAACGTGAACAAATTGAGTTTAACGTGAACAAATTGAGGTTGACGTGAACCGATTGAGGTTAAGGTGAACAAATTGAGCTTAACATGAACAAATTGAGTTTAACGTGAACAAATTGAGGTTGACGTGAACCGATTGAGGTTAACGTGCACACATTGAGGTTAACGCGTGACAATTGAGGTTAACATGAACAAATTGAGGTTAACGTGTACACATTGAGGTTAACGTGTACAAATTAACACTCTGATCCCCTTAACGACGAGCTCACCAAACATTTTTGCATCGCACTACATTGCGGTGCACACAGGATTTGTTCTGAGAGGGGGGGGGGGGGGTGGAGTGGAAAGGGGGGGGGGGACCTTGAATTCAAAACTTACATAGTTATGGCAGCATTTTCCTTCTCATCTAAGGCCGAACGTAACGCGCATCTGTAGCAACGCTTAAAGAACAGCTACAAACTTCCGTCGTGAGTTGAAGAAACTTGCAATTACAATGTAACGTACGTGGGTTGTCACTACGGGTTAGCTTGTTAGTTAGTTAATTAGTTTTCTATCTACTTGTGCCGTTTAGCGCCCGTGGGGAGCTTCAGTCGTCTATACTGCGCCAAGTTCGTTGCGTCGGTCAATGTGAGCCGTGTCTCTGCACAATCATTCTAATGTCATCTATTCACCTGCCTTATGGCTGGTCCCTTGTCCTGTAACCAGATCTACCAGTATTGTAAGCCATCAGTAGGAGTTGATGAGGGTGCATTCTCATGAGATGACTAAACCAACTTATTTTCTGCCCGGAAATGTATTCGGCACAAGACGTAGTGCCGACCATACTTCGAATGTCGTCATTCCGCATTCTGTCTTTCCTGGTAACACCGATGACCTTCCTCAAACACTTCATTTCCCGTGCCCTGGACAGAGGCCATGTTTGGCACTAGTGGCACAGAGTCGGCATAAATATACTGTTTATCAGCTGTTGCTTTGCTGCCAAACTAATGCTCGAGTGTCTAAGCAGTGGGGACAACTAATAAGTTAACGCAGATGCTTTCTGACACCTTGTCTCAATTTCCCTGTCGATTCTAACGTCTGCCGAAAAAATACTGCCCAAATACTTGAACTCATGGACCCGTTGAAGAGCAATATCATTTAGACTTATCTTGAGTGGCCTAGGAGTTTTACTGATCATCATAGTTTCTGTTTTGTTCTCGCTAATTCGCATATTGTATTTTGCACAGGTAGTCGCAAGCGCGTTCATGTGGTTTTGCAGTTTGTTTTCATCGTCGTACAGCAAGCACTGCTCATCTGCAAAGAGAAACTCGTGTATTGAGTTATGTTCTGCTTCAGATGTCTCAATTTGATCAGACCCTGATGCAATGTAGTCCATGTAGATGTTACATAACAGAGGAGAAAGAACACACCCTTGTCTCACGCCGATAGTGATTTCAAAAGCATCTAGGACACCATCGTTGTCACTACTAAAATGTTAAATGTAGCTTCTTTAAATTAAAAAAAAGAAGAAATTGATTGGGGGGGGGGGGGGGCTGGGGGGGGGGGGAGTTTAAGTTATCCAAGCCTCTCCTCCCACATTGGTGCGCCCCTGGCTAAGAGGTTTCTGGTGCAAGTAAGACTGACGGTATAAGAAGAGTTACTGCTACCCGCCACCCAATAAAATGAAAGCGTTGGCGTTAAGATTTGAAGGAAATCATTACGAGTAGCTTCCCCTACTACCAAAAAATATGAATAACAAAATGGTACCAGCAACAACAAAACACCTACAATTGAAATGAAAGGGGTACTAACTTCCAATGAACGTTCCCAATAGAGATGGATGGGAAAGGTTTGGGAGGATAGCAAATACTCAGTTTGTGGTTGGAATTATAACGTGTCTGTGTACCTCCTCATCAATGGACAATGGACCATCCTAAGCAGCAGCGGTCAGATACAAACAAATAGATGGTATACAGTAACAGTGCATTTCGGGAAGGATTTTTTAAATACTCAAACAACTTTAAAACAGGTGAAATGGTGGAAGAAAGAACATTTGTTTTAGAGAGAGGTGAAGGTGTTAGGGATGTTTGTGTTAGTGTTTGAATGCTGATTTAAGATTTTATTATTGTTGCATCGTTTAACGTATATCGTTATGCCCCTTAAGTGAATTCTTCATTTGTGTGTCATATGTGAGGTCTATGCTATGTTCAATGGAACATAACGGGAGGAGGTGCATTCTCCATTTGTGTGTCAGCTGTTTGGTACATGTTATGTTCAGTGGAACATTGCTGCAAATCGCTTTATCTGGCGTAGTTAAATCTCTTTTGGCACCACACATATGGAGCAGACAAGAATCAATGAAGCTGCACGGAGACTAACGACACAAATGGCAAAAGACGAGTTGTCTCCATCTTACGGCCAGGCAATGTTTCTCTACCATCAGTGCAACATACGCTTTGGGGCCCAGATTGGTTTGATTAGCTACATATGCACGCATTCCAGGATTGGCATGAAAATGTAGTCTTCTTCGGAAACGATGGGCAAACAACAACAAAAACAACAACAACAACAAAAACAGTAATAATAGTCGCATCACGTAAAGACGAAGCAGTGTGCTTGTTGTCAGAGGCATGTCTTGCGAGTATTTCATTAGAAATGCGATCACCTCCTCCTCAATTCCACTCCCGGCAATGACAGCCCCTGGGACTGTTCGTGAAAACCAAATGTAAGAAACATTATGAAACCGCCACCTTGAGATAAGTCAAGTTAAAAGTAATACCCGCCTTATATCTGTGGCATCAGCCTCGTCTTTATCATCTCTCAGTTTTTTGTTGACATCTCTGAAAACATTTGAAATAAGACAAGTAAACATCAAAGGTGCTTTGAAAAGACAAGCCAATCTATGTAGCTTCTAATAATCAGGTTCCTGTCAATGCAACTGAGATAGAGAGAAAGTAAACGAAAAATAAAGAAAAGATAGAGAAAGAGAAATAAAGAGATAGAGAGAGGTTTGCAGTCATATGTAGAAGCAACATTGGTTTATGGGAGTAGGTGATGGACAATGAATAAATAAAAAGAGCATTCCCTAGCGTCAACAGAAATGTGATTCCTAAGAACAATGCTTCGTCTACCTTGGACAGCTAAAAGAATCGAATGATAATAATAGTAATAATAGTTGCTCATCGCAAGCGAAAATAGCGACAGCATCTCTGCCGAAGACGGATGTGTCGGACCGAATATCGCAGTCAAGCTGTAAACTAGCGACACAACGCATTCCATTCTCCAGACTACATCCTACTATTTGCAAAGCCCTGTTCAGGGCTTTGTAGCGGGAGATTGAGAACAAACGCAAAAGAAAAAGAAGAAGAAGAAGAAGAAGAAGAAGAAAAAGAAAAAGCGACAGCACCAGATTATTGCTGCGAAATGCGTTATCTGATGCCTGTAAAGACCAATCCTGAAACGGCACAACCTGCACATCCAGAGCACACATGCTGGGAGCCGACTGTAGAATCGTTTTTAGTATTCGGGCAGCAAGCGTTCTCCGAGCCTCCGCGATCTGAGCAAAGCAAGCAAAGATTTAATACCTACTTCTCGCTTCTTCTTCTCTCTTATTGACCAACATGGCAGTCGGTGGCTAATTCGTCTTGTGGCGTCTTAGAGCTGCCAAAGAAAAGGGGCAGGAAAGGTGGTAAAAGAAAAAGTAGGAAGCCAAGAACAGAGAAAGCTTTTTTTAGATTTGCCCTGCCCTGCTCAAACCTATCCAGCTAAGCAGGCAACTCGTCATCAGACTACCACGTCAGCAAATGTGCTGAGCGGTATGGACTGCACAGAACACGGCGAGACACTTGAGCAGCCGTGGTCATCCACTGCACCCGAGTCCAAATCCAGTCGTCCTGACTTGTCTTGCCACTGGTTAAACTTGGACTCGGGAGAGATAGAGTGAATTCTATAAACTGTACAGCCCTTCCTCACTTAAATCAAATTCATCGCGCAAGTCATTCTCTTTTCATTGATCCAGGACTAAGACAGTCGAGTCCTGTGACGACGGGCGAGCGGCGAAGCGGAGAACGTAAATCCGATGACAAGCTAAGCTACAGTCAAAAACCTGCTAAGTTGCGGGACTCCTGGCTGAGCAATAAAGCGGATGAGATACATGGATTTGCTGACAATCATGATCACCGTCTCGCGAAGCGAAAGTTGCATGCTTTCTTTCACTGCCTGCGAATATGCAGATCCCAAATCGGTCTTGTCAGCCATCCCCGCACCCATTCACAACCCGGAATTACAGAATACTCGACTGGAAGGACTGACTAGGTGAAAAAAGAAAAGGTCCTCATCTCTCGTGATGGACGAACAACGGAAAATGTTGAGAATAATGTATCTATTAATTAATAAAACAGAGATGAAATGCCGGCGCAGAATGCTTCCATTAACAAGAATGGATATGATCAGAACCGCAGATATTAGAAGACAAGAAGGTACAACACCAGTGCTAAACTTCATCAAGAGACAGCAAACTAAATGTTTCGGCCATATGACACAACAAACATCAGATAGTATCCAGGATCAAGGCGCTGAGCAGCGCCTGAGCTGCAGCAGTCAGCGACCCATAGCTAACTGCTAGCGTCAGGACATGGAAACTAGAGCTGAGCAGCGCATGAGCTACAGCGGTCAGCGACCCATAGCTGACAGCTATCGTCAGGGCCTGGAAACCAGAGCTGAGCAGCGCATGAGCTGCAGCAGTCAGCGAGCCATAGCTGACTGCTAGCGTCAGGGCCTGTGAACAAGAGCTGCCAAGATACTTCTGCACTTCCACGCGGTGATCCTGGATAACAGGCTGCAATAGAGCAGATTGGCGTAGGAGAAGGGATCGAAGAGGGAAGGCAACCCTGTATTCAAAAATGCCTGCTGAAGTCGGATGTATCGGACCCAGACAAGCTGTAATCTACGACAAAACGCATTCTGTTCTCCAGACTATATGCTGCTACTCACAAAACTTTTTTCGGGGCTTGGTAGAGGGAGATTGAGAACGAACGAAAAAGAAGAAGAAGAAAAAGAAGAAGAAGAAGAAGAAGAAGAAGAAGAAAATAGTATCCCTCAGAAAGCATTGTTAAGCAAGGAATTCAAAGCCAAAGACCAACCACGCAAAGGATGGATTACAAAAATAACAGAAGCAGAAAAGCTTCCATTGTAAAAGTAAAATAATCCATAGAATTACTTCCTAAACTGTGGAACCAGGACCACTCAGATGCGAAGCCAGCACGCTAACCACTGCACTACGATGCTTCCATTTTACGAAACACATATTATGGCCCGGTCAAGAAACTTCTCCATAACCTGACGCCTAAAGGCACAAATAGGACAAAAAGCGAAAAGAAAGAATTAATGTAAAAAATATTCTTATAACATGCAGTTAAATTAAATTTGAGGAGTTTAACTTGGGCGTGCACACCTGTCATACATTTAATATAGGCAATTGATCCTCACATAAGCTGCTTCTTTGTGTGCCTCTGCTTTGCTTCTTCTCGATATATCCTGTTGTCACAAGATTGTCCAGGAGTTCCTGTCTGAGAATGTCTCAAATGAAAACTGCTTATTTTTATATTTTCGTTAGCAATGATCTTTTGATATTGTGTTTTTGTAATACATTGCAGTTGGATTTTGTTGGCTGTCCAGGGCATGCAAATCAATCAATCAATCAATCAATCAATCGATCGATCAATCATTTTCCTTAATGAAATCCCTCGTCAGTTCTCTCCGTTGTGCTCGTGCTGTGATGATTTTTGCAGCAGTTTATTTTTATATAATGAGTTTACTAGGTTTATGCATAACCTTCTTTACCCATCTCGTCCTTTTTCGCTCCAAGTAGAGCACATGTCATCCGCTACAGTTGACCTACTTCGTGAGATCTGCGACAAAGCATTTCGCATTTTCTCATAGCGGTGGAGTCTGAAGCAATTCCTTTTACAGGATAGGTTGCTATTCTCATGCGCAGCTCTCTTCAGTCACCAATTACGACACGCATAAAGGTGCATCCGACCTATTCATTCTTCTCTTCAGTAAGGGACCCAGAGTCCACACAGGTGGGAGATGATACTTATTAAAGTGCTAGCGGTCCTAAGAATAACTTACTTGAGAATGTCCAACTGTTTGACTAAACTCTCTCGTTCAATAGCGATCCCTTCAGACAGCATGAGGGCGGCCCTGTTGAGTGAGAAAGTTTTCAATTACAACAACGATGCAGCTAAAAGTGAGTCAAGTTTGGATGATACCAACACAACAATTAACTAATGCACTCCTTCTCTTCTTTTTCCTCGTTCATTCTCAATCTGCTGCTACCAAGCCCTGCAAGTAGCAGGATGTAGTCCGGAGAATGGAATGCATTGTGTCAATAGTTTACAGCTTGACTGCGATATTTGCACCTTTCGGTCTGACACATCCGTCTTCGGCAGCAATTAATGTACTATATTTGCTACCATTGTGTCTCCTGATATGACCAACGTATTTACATTTTGTGGCCAAAATAGAATTGATAAATGAGGTATCTTCTATGTTCAACTCTTGCCGAATGTCTATTTTTGTCTTTTTTTTCTATCCAGGGTATTCTGGGGATCGTTCTGTAACATTTTGACTTGAAGGATTCGATTCTTTGTCTAGAAGTTTTGGTAATCGTCCATGATTCGCAGCCATATGCTGCAACAGGACAAAACACAGGCTCTCAAGACTTTCACTTTTGTCGTTTTGTTGGGGGCTCTGCCATTATTTCTTCAGGCTGTTCAGTCTCTGCATTCCCATAGCTAGACCTCTTCTGATTTCTTTCAGACAGTCGCCATTTTTGTCAATTCTGGAGCCCATATATTTCTAACATTTCTCATTACACATTCCGCGTATATGTTCTATAGATAAGGATGCATCCCTGTCTATATATATATATATATATATATATATATATATATATTGGATTATTGGATTACTGGATGGCCCGTTCTTCAGCGGTGGTTACACCGTTGTGGGTCCTACCTTCTCTTCCAACGGTCTCTGTCTTGGGCCACGGTGGACCAGTGGAGAATGAGTCATCCATCTGTGGCATCGTAAATGTTGTTGCGGGATGCAAGGGAGTCGGACCAACGTGTTGGTGGTCGTTTCTTATCTCTAGAGTACCATATTGCTGTAGTTGTGCTCCAACGATTGTCTCTTCTTCGCAGTACGTCCCTTCAAGCCAAACAGCAACAGCAAACGTGGGAAGACGCGGGCAAGTCTCTCGAATGATAGTCATAAGAAAGCTCAGAGAGGCAGGTCTTACTGCAAAACGAACTTGCGTATGGCCAAACATGACACTGATATCGTCAACAGCGTCTGCAATGGGTTGGAACAGCGTGTCAGATGGACTAGACAGCAGTGGAGTGCTTTACTATTCATAGACCAGAGCAGATTCAACTTATCCTTTGTTGATGGACGTTTTCAGCTTTGGCGACGACGTGGAGAGCACTTTGCAGATTGTTGTGTACGTCAGTGCAATAGATTTGGCGGTGGCAGTGTTCACTGTTCATATTGGGGCGACGAGGAAAGGGGGGGGGGGTGTTGCTATCGTTTGGCGCTTTACGTCTTCCCTGGAAATGTTAATGCTGTGACACATCTCGATGCGTTTCTGGATTAATGTGTTGCTCTTGCATTCACACAGCGTCCAGACTTGTAGCTTTTCCAACAAGACAGCACACGCACGCACACCGCACGCACTACGCAACAATATCTACAGCAGCAGAACATTGTGACGATTGATTGGCCTGCCCTATTACCAGACGTGGCCCTAATAGAATATCTGGTGGACGAGTTTGAACGTAGAGTCTACAGGCAAGGCTCCACAGCTAATCTGAAACAGCTAGAAGCTTCTCTACAATGTGGATGGCTCTGGGTGCCCCAGAATTTCCCACAGAGACTGGCGCGTTCTATAGTGAGCCGCTGCCAAGCCTGTTTTCGGGCACACGATGGCATACCAGATATAGAGGCTTGAATGAAAGAATTTTGTTATGGTTATTTGCTGCATTTTTGGTTTTCACCCATGTCAGAAGAGATAACAAATTTGTTAACAATGTCAAGGAGCTAGTGGCAGAGTAGTTTTGATACCTGTCTTCTGATCATGATGTGGAGGGTTCGAAACCTCGCTAAGGGGTTACAATAAAAGCCTGGCCTGTTCACTTTGTGTTTCTTTTATCTCTCAAATAAATACGACCCTATCGTCTATATACCCCCATTTCGAAGGTTTTGATAATCTTTTCCTAATTGTTATCCAGTGTCCATGTTTCTGCGCCGTAAATTAATAACGAATATACATAGGACCTGCTAATTCTCATTTTAAATTTATGATTTATCTGTTTTGATGTCAGTATGTGTCGCTTGTTGCTGAAAATCATTTTGGCCATTCTTATTTTCCTTCTAATTAATTTTCATATCTGCCTCTTCCCGTTATTCCTAGATAGGAGATCTTCGGAACCAGTCTCAGTAGAAATATTTGATTAATCTCAAATATTTTACGCAATGTCTTCTTTCGACAAACTGCATTATCTCTAATCACACGTTTAAACGTCAATCAGTCCGCGGAACACGCGTTTGAGACTGCGGATCGACAATAATACGGAACAACAACAGCAACAACAAATATATCAGATAATACATTACCTCGCTCTCTCCCTCTTCTCACAATTCTGTTGCATTTGCATCTGTTGTATATACGCTCGAGACTCGTCCAGGTTCTCTCTCGAGTGACTCAGCATCTCCTCAAGTTGATCCCTCTCCTGGGTAGAAGATTACAATTGTGATGACGAGGTGCGGCAATGAAACACATCGTGCATTATTAACAGGCGTGTTCAAATGAAACCGGACCTAACTGAACCAAGGGAACAACCGTACGATGCGCATGATGACGTCAATTCTTGTGTAAATAGCCATACCAGCCGTCAAGTTTGCACAATTTCATTATCCTCGGACTCAATATTTTCCTCAACAGACCGTTGAAAACCTGAGGCGCGTGATACGGAATCCGTCCAGAGTTGATCAGCGAGCAGTGATTCGGTTTCTAACAGCCGAAGGATGTCCACCAGTTGAAATTCATCGCAGAATGCAGGCAATGTATGGTGACCCGAATTGCTGCATCAATTTTGGCGATGGCCTCTTCTGACGCAATAATATGCGTATGACCTGGTCTTGGAAGATCGTTCGTTAACTCATGTCCTTCTTTAAATATCGTTGTTCCGTTCTTCACTGTTGTCTTCAACACTCTTTTGTCCCCATACACTGCCAGCATTCTGCGATGAATGTCAACTGATCGACGCCCTTTAGCTGTTAGAAACCGAATCACCGCTCGCTGATCAACTCTCTACGGACTTCACATCACACCCGCCATGTTTTCAACAGTCTGCTCAAGAAACTATGAGTCGGAGGATAATGCAATTTTGCAAGCTTTGGCGGTTGGTATGTGCTGTTTACACAAGAATTGACGTCATCATTCATTTGGTGCAGTTAGGTCTGGTTTCATTTGAACACGCCTCGTATATACCTAGATAGAATGTTCACTGATGACGATAGAGTGGACAGAGAGATCGCATGTAGAAGACTGGGTGGTTTCGATGTAAGGGGTCGGCACCGAGTGCTGGATGTCGGGGGTTGAAATAATGAGGGAGAAGAGGATTTGTTGTACATGGCCTTTCTGGTATTTCCCCGAATCACGGGGTAATAGAGATTGGACACCCTTGTGCTGTGTCGCGCGCGTTAATAATCTATCGGCAGTTAGAAATTTAAAAACAAGAGTAGGCTTAACGGCCGCTGCCTGAGCAAAATTCTAAATTATGTTACAAATCTATCCATTCTATTATGGGATGGATATTCGCCGGTGCTACGGAGTTTCGTGCATTTTCTGAGATTCTCCAAAAATACGGAGAAGAACAGAGCACTAATGGGTAACACTGTGTGCATTGTGCTGAGATTCTCAAAAAATACGGAGACGAACAGAACACTAATGGGTAACACTGTGTGCATTGTGCTGAGATTCTCCAAAAATACGGAGACGAACAGAACACTAATGGGTAACACTGTGTGCATTGTGCTGAGATTCTCCAAAAATACGGAGAAGAACAGAACACTAATGGGTAACACTGTGTGCATTGTGCTGAGATTCTCCAAAAATACGGAGAAGAACAGAACACTAATGGGTAACACTGTGTGCATTGACGTTGGTTCTTCGACTAAGAGTTAAACTAAACTAAACTAAACTAAACTAAACTAAACTAAGAGAAAGATCCAAATCTATGAGATGCGCTGTGTAAGTTATGTAGCTGGAAAGACAATCCGTGATCGAATCCACGGCACTAAACTGAGGCAGATAGGGATAGACCCAGTTCGTGTCTGTATTGATGTCAAAAACAATCAAGTGGTTTGGTAATTTTCTGTCAGAATACATTATGACCAGTCTGCAGCGAGAACATATCATATGGAGGTCTCCGGTTCACGTGCAAGGAGCCGACCTATACATCGGTGGATCGAAGGTGTGTCTGACCCACTCCGGAAGTTACTCTTAACAAGCCTCCTACCACTTGGCGATAACAAGAAATATACATATCATGCCTCTCCGCGACGCCTATTGGCAAGAGCAGTAGAACACAAGAAAAAAGATTTGGCTTGGCTTTGCTTCGTTCTTTCTCAATCTCCTGCTACCAAACCCTGAAAGGGCTTAAGTAGCAGAATGAAGTCCAGAGAACGGAATGCGTTGTGTCGCAGTTTACAGCTTGACTGCGATATTTGCATCTTTCGGTCCAACATATCCGAATTCAGTAAGCATTTTTTAAGTACCGGGTTAGCATTCCCTCTTCGATCCCTTCTCCTTAGCCAGTCTACCCTGCTGCAGCCTGTTATCCAGGATCACCGCGTGGAGGTTTAGAAGGGTCTTGGCAGCTCTGGTTTGCTGGCCCTGACGCTAGCAGTCAGCTATGGGTCGCTGACCACTGCAGCTCATGCGCTGCTCAGCATCTTGATCCCGAAGAAAGATTTCACTTCATTTGTTACTTGTCTACGGTTATGTTCCTAAGAATCGACTTCACGGCACTCCGGACATACCCATAGGTGCTAAATGCTATCACTAGGAAGACATGTAAGATGGAAGCAGTGAGAAGGAAATAAGGACTAGGTAAAGGTGTGGACAATGTTGATGATATACGTTTGAAGGCAGCACATGCGAAAGGTTGAGTGATGCGACGAAAACATCCGTTTGGCTTGGCTTGGCTTCGTTTGTTCTCAATCTCCCGCTACCAAGCTCTGAAAAGGGATTAAGTAGCAGAATGTAGTCCAAGGAACGGAATGCGCTGTGTCGTAGTTTGCAGCTTGACTGTGATATTTGCACTTTTTGATCCGACACATCTGATTACAGCAGGCATTTTTTTAGTATCGGGTTAGCCTTCTCTCCTCGATCTCTTCTCCTTCGCCTTTCTGCTTTTCAGGATCTCCACGTGGAGGTGCAGAAGGGTCTTGGCAGCTCTGGTTTGTTGGCCCTGACGCATGCAGTCAGCTATGGGTCGCTGACAGCTGCAGCTCATTCGCTGCTCAGCTTCTTGATCCCAGACATCCGTCTGTGAAGGTTTGCAGACTGGACGCTAAACACTTAGTTACAAGAACCGGCGCTTCGCATAATGATTTCCCCGCGACCATCCAGACATATCCATGTGATGGATGATAATAATAACCATCCATTCATTGCGCACAATCTCAATCATGGGGCGGCCGCCATGATAAGTGGTCCTTCAACAGGAAGTCTGTACCTGGGCCTATGGCTAGCGTTTTACAAGAAGACTGCTGGCCCCATGTAACAACTTCTCTAATAGTCTTTCATGACATGCTTGAGAGGTTTCAGTGGTACCAGTCTACCTAGGTACTACGCTGAGAAATAACAAATATGAGCCACTCTTTGAACGATGAGGCTAACGTCTGGTAAGGCAAATCACACTGATGAGAGAATGCTAGCCAGAGTCAGAAGAAATATACTGGCCAAGACCCTCACCTGACGGGAGGATGAGGCTAACGTCTGGTCAGGCAAAACACACTGATCAGAGAATGCTAGCTAGGGTCAGGCCAGATGCAAGACCCTCACCTGACCTCCTGGTTGGTCGTCCTGGATACAGGCTGTTGTCGAGGACAACAATCTGGCAAACAAGGTGAGGTTCGACGTGATCTTCGTAGTAGTGAGCGACACGCAGATGAAGCCAAGCAAAGCACAACCGCCGGGAGGACCCCGGTCCACTTTCATCAGCACGCTCGAGATGTGAGGAAAGCCCCTGCAACCAATCACTTAACGCCCTAACGAGATTATGAGCTAAGAGACTTGCGAGATTAAGAGACTTGCGAGATTAAAAGTTTAAAGACTTACGAGATAAAGAGACTTACGAGATAACGAGTTTAAAGACATGAGATTAAGAGTTAAGAGACTTGCGAGATTAAGAGTTTAAAGACTTACTTCTTCTTCTGCATTCGTTCTCAATCTCCCGCTAACAAGCCCAGAACATGCCTTTGCAAGTAGCATGATGTAGTCTGAAGAAGGGAATGTGTTGTGTCGCTAGTTTACTGCTTGACTGCGATATTTGCACCTTTCAGTCCGACACATCCGTCTTCGGCGGATAAAGATTTATGAGATTAATTGTTTAAAGACTTACGAGATTACTGATAGTTTAAAGACTTACGAGAATGCATTAAGAAACTTACGAGATTAAGAGTTAAGAGACATACGAGACCGAAAAAGAGACTTACGAGATTACGAGTTAAAAGACTTACGAGGTAAGTGTTAAATGACTTGTGAGAAATAGTTAAGATGCCTACGAGATTAAGAGTTAAGAGATATAAAAAATTAAGAGTTTTGCTCAAATCGACCTTTAGTTTATTGGCGATAGGCATTGTAGAATTTTTAAGTGCAATTAGCTCAACAGCTTGTCACAAAACCAGACGAACACAATGTGAACAATCACAAGATTGTGAACGTGATTTGAACTTGAGACACCATGATCAAATTGGACTGATATTAGAATAAGGTATATCTAAGAATTCGCTCTCTCTTCAATCGTAGACCAGGCAGATAGATCCGAGAAATACACAGGCACTTGCACCGCAAATCAGACCAGATAGACATCGCATGTAAGAATATTGTTTGTGAGCTTGTTATACACCAAGCACAGATCTCACAGAGATAATTCTCGTGTCAGAAGGTGTATAGAGTGCTTGTTCAGATATCCCAGAGATAAATCTCGTGTCAGAAAGTTCACAGAGCCCATTCAGATTTCACAGAGATAAGTCTATTGTCAGAAAGTTCATAACGTGCATTCAGATCTTACAGAAATGAATCTCGTGTCAGAAGGTTGAGAAAGTGAATTAAGATTATACAGAAATGAATCACGTGTCCGAAAGTTCCGAAAGTGCATTCAGATTATACAGAGATGAGTCTTGTGTCCGAAAGTTCAGAAAGTGCATTCAGATTATACAGAGACGAGTCTTGTGTCCGAAAGTTCAGAAAGTGCATTCAGATTATACAGAGATGAGTCTTGTGTCCGAAAGTTCATAACTGCATTCAGATTATACAGAGATGAGTCTTGTGTCCGAAAGTTCATAACTGCATTCAGATTATACATAGATGAGTCTTGTGTCCGAAAGTTCATAACTGCATTCAGATTATACAGAGATGAGTCTTGTGTCCGAAAGTTCATAACTGCATTCAGATTATACAGAGATGAGCCTTGTGTCCGAAAGTTCATAACTGCATTCAGATTAAACAGAGACGAGTCTTGTGTCCGAAAGTTCAGAAAGTGCATTCAGATTATTAAGAGATGAGTCTTGTGTCCGAAAGTTCATAACTGCATTCAGATTATACAGAGATGAGTCTTGTGTCCGAAAGTTCATAACTGCCTTCAGATTATACATAGATGAGTCTTGTGTCCGAAAGTTCATAACTGCATTCAGATTATACAGAGATGAGTCTTGTGTCCGAAAGTTCATAACTGCATTCAGATTATTCAGAGATGAGCCTTGTGTCCGAAAGTTCATAACTGCATTCAGATTATACAGAAATGAGTCTTGTGTCCAAAAGTTCAGAAAGTGCATTCAGATTACACAGAGATGAGTCTTGTGTCCGAAAGTTCAGAAGGTGCATTCAGATTAAACAGAGACGAGTCTTGTGTCCGAAAGTTCATAACTGCATTCAGATTATACAGAGATGAGTCTTGTGTCCGAAAGTTCATAACTGCATTCAGATTATACAGAGATGAGTCTTGTGTCCAAAAGTTCATAACTGCATTCAGATTATACAGATTTGAGTCTTGTGTCCGAAAGTTCATAACTGCATTCAGATTATACAGAGATGAGCCTTGTGTCCGAAAGTTCATAACTGCATTCAGATTATACAGAGATGAGTCTTGTGTCCGAAAGTTCATAACTGCATTCAGATTATACAGAGATGAGTCTTGTGTCCAATGATCTAGTAGTGGATTAGAGAACGATTTGTTCCACAGCAGAGCCTGAAAAGCCAAGGACGAATCTGCAAGAGTTGCAGCAGCCACAGACGATCAAGGAGCAGAGAATCAAGAACTGAACCTTTCAGTTAGTCAAGTTATGTTAGGGTTAAGGATAAGACTAGTTAGACCAACGGAGAGAACCTGAGCAAACAAATTTGTAATCAGAATTCCTTTCATACATGAAAAAACTGACATGATTTACGAAAGACTAGTGTAAGACTATCAGTCTAGATATAATTAGCCCATTGTTGTGCTAGAAGATATAACACTGATATATTGTTATAGTATTTCTTTTTGTCTTATGTAATAACAGCACATTTTTGTGTTTTCATGAATCATGCGTATGTCTCATCCGAATGTAAGATTATTAAAACACAAAAAATAGTAGAAGGGAAGTAATTTTATATCAAAGGAACATAACTCTTCTACATATATTCGCTTTTGACTACAAGAATTACATACTTTCTGCAAACGTTCGTTCTCCTGCTTCGTCACGACGTCAGTCTTGTTCAGGAGGGACAGTTTTTGCTCCATCTGTAGACCAAACAATGATTTTCTAATAACAGAATGATCAAAGAACTGAAGCAAACTGGACAACAATTTTATTTTATATTTTCGTGCTCTATTATTCAGCCCCATGTGTGCAATACCTGGAAGAGATGTGAAGGCTTGCGTGTCCTAATGATCCCGTGAGCTATGTCGGTGGAGTATGGTGCTCCCTGCTGGTTCTTCTTCTTCTTCTTCTGCGTACACAGTCAGACAGTAACCATTATTTTTTTGAAAAAAGCGGCGGTCATCCTGAGACTCTCGCCACTACCATAGAGCTTGTCTTGCAGTTCCACTGGCAATGGCCACATCTGCTCTCTCTGATCCCCGTATGTCGGGCAGTTCTGCAGCAGATGTTCAGTGGTCATTTTACCAGTACCGCACGGGCATTCGTCGGTACACCCTATCTTCAATTTGTTGAATAGGTGGTACCTCAGTCTATTGTGGCCAGTGCGAAGTCTGAAGACAACGACCTGCTCTCTTCGGTTCAACTGGTAATAGGCCTCGTTTTTGGTGTAACCAGTATGTTCGGTTTCCCATTTGGTCATGTACCTGGCTTTGATAAGCCGTTTTGACTCTTCGTACGTCATACTGGTATCTGTTTGTGGTAGCCTTGCACCTTCTTTTGCCAGTCTGTCTGCCTCCTCGTTGCCTTGGATGTTGCAGTGTGACGGAACCCACTGTACCACTACCCTTTTTGGTGCGGACAGCTGGCACAGTTTGCAGAGTGCTGCTCTTAAGTCATTAAGCTCAGTGTTTTTCTGGCTTTTTAGCGCTGTGACTACGGCGAGAGCATCTGTCAGCAAGACTATGTGGCTCTCATTTTCACTGTGTGTTGCCATTTCTTCCACTGCCGCCCTCAGTGCCTCTGCCTCCGCTCTGAAATTGCTTGTGTACTTACCAGTTGCGAATGACAGTGTTATTTTTCTGCCATTTGGTAGGTTCAGGAATGCTCCTGCCCCTCCGTTCTGTGTAGTGTTTGTTACAGAACCGTCGGTGTATGCATGAGTCCAGTCCATGCTTGGGTAGCTTTTCGTTATGAAGCTTAGGGTAGTGTCTCTCCTTTCTTTTTCGGTCTGGCAGTTTTTGTTTGCAATACCTGGTATATTTTCTACCACCTCTGGAAATATATCCTGCCTCCAAGTAGGTTTTCGTACAGTAGTGATGGGTTTTGGTGTTGTTAGTGCGTTTATGGGATCTTCGTGCATCTTTGCTTTGGCTATTTCTGCAAAGTTTCTCCGCTTTAGTTTCCCAGTTCCCAAATTGTTTAGTCTCTGGTGCATTGGATGGTCGGTCAGCCTTCGGAGTTTCTCTGACTGCAGCTGGGCTCTGCAGTCTCTTCTATCGGTCATGGATTGCAGTTTTGTAATCTTTTTAAGTTCTACAATTGGCGTTGACTTCATGCCACCTGTTATAATTCTCATGGCTTGGTTTTGAAGTTTGTTAACTTTATCGAAGTTCGCCTTCGCTGCTATTGTCCATGCCGCGATGCCATACTCGAGAACTGGTCTCACTCTTCCAGTGTACAGTTTCTTTAGTATGCCTTCGTCTGCTCCCCAGCTTGTGCCAGCAAGTTTCCTCATGATCGCCATTCTTTCTCTGGCTTTCATTCGGTTTCTCTCAATCTGACTTTTCCATGTCATGCGCCGATCAAATGTGACTCCCAGATAGGTTGGGTTGTCGTTTGGCTGCAGGATTTTGCCATTTAGGCTTAATTTGGTACTTTGGGGTTTTAATGAGAGCGAGAATATTGTGCACGTGGTTTTCTCCTCGTTTATTTTGACCAGCCATGAGTTCGCCCACTCTTCCAGCGATGTTAGGGCCGTTTGCATCCGATTTCTTGCTATGGTGAGATTCTTTTCAGAGGTCCACATAGCCAGATCGTCTGCAAACATTGAGCTATGGACTCTTCTTGGTATATTCTCTGTAATATCGTTTATATATACCAGGAAGAGTGTGGGTGACAGTACTCCCCCTTGGGGTACTCCCTGCTCGAGTGTCACCTTTTTGCTCATCTGCCCTTGTACTTGGACTCTGGCCGTTCTTTGTTTGAGGTAGTGGTTGATCCACTTGTACATCTTCCCACAGACATCACTTCTTCTTAGCTTGACTCTAAGTCCATCCTTCCAGACTTTGTCAAATGCCTTTTCCAGATCCACCCAAACAGCTACTGTGTGTTTCTGTGCCTGGTAGGCATCTTCTATCTCCTGGGCTATGAGGATGACCTGGTCCTCAGTGGATATGTGCTGTCTAAAGCCGGCTTGCTGTGGAATTAGTATTCGTTTTTCTTCCAGATGCCACGTCAGTCTGGTGTTTATCATCCGTTCCATCAGCTTGCCGACACAGCTCAGTAGGCTTATGGGCCTGTATCCATTTGGATCTGTTTTGTCCTTTCCTGTTTTTGGTACTGGTACCAGTATTGCATCTTTCCATGCCTGGGGTACAATACCCCTTTTCCAGATTTGGTTCAGGACTGATAGTAGTTTTTTCTTCGCTGTTTGGCCCAGCCCCATCAGCATTTCGTTTGTTATCCCGTCTTTTCCGGGAGATTTCCTTTTCTTTAGTGTTCTCATAGCCTCTTCCATTTCGCGCATTGTTAGTTTGGCCATCATGTGCTCTTCAGGAGCCGTATTTATGTTTTCTTGACCCTTTAGCTCTTCGCTAATGTCTGTATGCTTATCTGCAGAGACCTCGATGTGGTTTGCTTTGGCATAGTGATCGACAAAGGCGTTTGCGGCTTTCTTACCTGTGATCAAGTTCTCGCCCTGCTTGATAGTAATTTGTTTATTTGACGGGGTTTCGTCATTCATGGCTCTGACTAGCTTCCATAGCTTGTTCCCTTCTTTGTCCAGGTTTAAACTTTCCGTTTTATTTTTCCAACTTTCTCTTGCTGTTTGCTTGAGAGTGTGTTTGTACTTCGCCGCGGCGGCTTTGAGGGCGATGTTTGCCTCAATGGATTTTTCTCGTTCTGCCATGTTCCTAGCATTTGTTACTGCATCTTCCACTTTCTGTAACTCATCATTCCAGTAGGGCTTATAGTTTTTCCTAGCTTCTCTTGGGATGGTTTCAGTGGCTTCTACCATGGGCTTCATTTTGGTGTTTCGTGTGTTGATGGTTTCACACAGCCCATCTGTCAGGATTGCAAATCTGTCCCAGTCGGCTCGTTTGTAATTCCAACGTGGGAGCGGTTTTGTTTCCTGTGGGCCTACTTCCATGTCAATGGTTAGCCTGATCGGCCTGTGGTCGCTACCTGCCAGTTGGTTTAGCACCTGGCGGTCTATTTTATAGTGTATGTCCTGTGTGGAGAAGGCCAAATCTGGAGTCGAGGTGGTATGCCATGTTCTTGAATAGAAGCTAGGGCTATCCTCCGGCCTATTGATTAGGGAGAGATTTGCATCTATCTCCCAATCTTCCACTTCGTCACCTCTGCTGTCTGTGTCAGAGTATCCCCATCTCTCCGAGTGGCTGTTGAAATCTCCAACTACTATGCAGTTGGAGTCTCTGACCTCCATACTCGAGAGCGATAGGTCTCTGTTTGGTGGTCCGTACAGATTGAAAATGCGGAGCTTCGTCTCTTGAGCCATTATGTCAACTCCTACAATTTCTGCTTGTCCGGTGTGATTGACAGGTACCGCGCTACTCGGTATGCTGTTTCTGGTCAGTATCAGGACCCCTCCTTTGTGGCCTTCTCTATCTAGACGGAAGGTCTGGTATCCTCTGATTGAGAATTTATGGTTATTGTTGAGGTGCGTTTCCTGGATACATGCCACGTCAATCTTACCTTCATGCAGGTGGTGTGTTAGGGAAAGTTTTTTGTTAATGACTCCCTCCGCATTCCACTGTAGTATTCTGAGGGTCTTGAGGTTTTGGCCAATAGACGTTGCCCCATAGCCATGTGCCTTGACTCCACGACACATGGGTGGGTGACCACCAGTAGTCAAGGGTGGGCCCCTTCGAGGCGTGAGGCCCGGCGCTATCGCTGCCTGGCGGGTCTCCTCAGGATGAGCGCCATACGTTTTTCGAATAGGTTGTACTGCCATCATACTGTGATTTACGTTGCACTGTTTTGTTAGGCTTGCGGCCCCGTGCATCCGATTTCAATAGGCGTTTCTGTAGGGATGCCCTCCTTAACCTTTGGCTGTCCCCAGCCTATCTGCAAGGCAGCAGTTGTTTACTATCAGAGTTTTCTCTCCTATGGAAGTTGTCTTACCAGACTATCGAGTCTTCACTACTCGTGTCTATAGGATGCAATGATGATATGTGATATATGAGATGGACTGGTTTACCCGGAAGAGAGGCAGTCCAGTGTGTCTGTATCCCAGGATCGTCACGTCCTGCCAGAAACGTAGCATTTGCATGTGAGTGGGGTATCTCTTTTTCCCTTCATTTTCTTGGCTTCTATGCAGGGATGGTACGCCTAGCATTCCCCGCCACATCGGGTGTTGACACAGTGGGGCAGGTGTGCAATGTCCGCTGGTCTGCATCTCTTCTGCGTCCAGCATGATAGTTATGGCTGATATCGTAAAGGGGTAGATATCGTAGCCGGAGTGCATTCAGCCAGAGGACAAGCCTGGTAATGTCACAGAGATGTTGATCGCCTGGTGTGCGGACGACTCTCATGGTCAGTGGTTGAGTCTTGACAGTTCACAGTGAGGTGGCTGCTCTACTGTTTTCGACACCCCGACCAGGTTCTAAGTCTTTGGTTGGTGTTTTTCGCACCCCATCGCCGTATAGGGTGAGTATCAAGCAGTTGTCCGCCCGCTTTGATTGGCGGGCGGCAAGAACCTCTTACTGTGGCTCTACCTGATAGGGCTGGGGCGCAAGCCCCAGGTCCCGAGCATGTAGGAGCCTCCCATTGCAGTGGTGCTGAGATTTTGGGCGGGATTGCGGCTTACAGGGGTTCGGCCGTAATCCCCCACATGGTAGCCTCGCGCCCTTGGCTTATCAGCCTGGTACGTGAACCAAAGTGTCTGCGGCTCCTCTCGATTTGAGCTGGTTTTCCGTAGCAACGCCCTGTCATTTGTAGGGTAAAACTGACCTGTCTTCAGATGATCTATTTCCAGCACCCGTTCACTATTTGGTCAGACGAATTTATTGAGGGCTTTTGTTTGTCAATGACCAGGTATTTGAAATCTGCGGTTTCTGCGGAGTTAAACACGATTTCCGTAGCGTTCTTTCATTTGAGTGTTTGAGAGCTGACTTGTCATCCGTGAGTCTAATACCAGCGTACGTTCATTATTAGACCCAAACGGCAGTGCTCTCGATTTGTCAGTTGTTCTACAGTATTGGCGTGTTCAGTCAAATTAAGCCGCAGGTTCCACACCTGGTGGTGCCCTTCCGTCAATTCCCTTAGCGAGACAATCAAGTTTCTTAGAGGGTAGCCCCAAAATTTTCGAGGGTCTAATTCCAGCACATGTTCTATATTAGACCCCACGAAGGTGTACTTTTTGATAGTCATTCTGCAGTATTGGCGTGGTAAGTTAACTTAGGTCTCAGGCTCCACTCCTGATAGTGCTCTTCCGTCAATTCCTTTATCAAACACTGGATGCAGACAAAACCGAGCCACAGGGGGCATAACCCCAGATTTCTGGGGGTCTAAGTCCAGCACGAGTTCCATATTAGGCCCCAGAAGAGTGGTCTCGGCATGTCAATCATTTCAGTGTTGGCCGTGTTGAGTCAAATTAAGCCGCAGGCTCCACTCCTGGTGGTGCCCTTCCGTCAATTCCTTTAAGTTTCAGCTTTGCAACCATACTTCCCCCGGAACCCAAACACTTTGGTTTTACGGAAGCTGCACGCAGAGTCATCGAAGCAACTCCTGCGGATCGCTAGTCGGCATCGTTTATGGTCAGAACTACGACGGTATCTGATCGTCTTCGCGCCTCTGACTTTCGTTCTTGATTAATGAAAACATTCTTGACAAATGCTTTCGCAGTAGCTCGTCTTGCGGCGATCCAAGAATTTCACCTCTAACGCCGCAATACGAATGCCCCCGTTTGTCCCTGTTAATCATTACCTCCAGTTCCGAAAACCAACAAAATAGAACCGAGGTCCTATTCCATTATTCCATGCACCATTATTCAGGCAGCCGAGGCCTGCTTTGAACACTCTAATTTTTTCAAAGTAAACGCGCCGGCCACCCAGGACGCTCAGCGAAGAGCACCCGTGGGAGAGAGCCGGCAGACGGTAGGGCAGGAGACAACGGGCAGTGAACCGGCGCGAGCCGGACCGCCCGCCTGCGCCTGAGATCCAACTACGAGCTTTTTAACTGCAACAACTTTAATATACGCTATTGGAGCTGGAATTACCGCGGCTGCTGGCACCAGACTTGCCCTCCAATAGATCCTCGTTAAAGGGTTTAAAGTGTACTCATTCCAATTACGGGGCCTCGAAAGAGTCCCGTATTGTTATTTTTCGTCACTACCTCCCCGTGCCGGGAGTGGGTAAGTTGCGCGCCTGCTGCCTTCCTTGGATGTGGTAGCCGTTTCTCATGCTCCCTCTCCGGAATCGAACCCTGATTCCCCGTTACCCGTTACAAACATGGTAGGCATGTCACGTACCATCGACATTTGATAGGGCAGACATTTGAAAGATGCGTCGCCGGCACATGAGGCCATGCGATCAGCACAAAGTTATCCAGAGTCACCAGTGGGGACGCCGCAACCCCGCGAGGGGAAACGACGATTGGTTTTGAACTAATAAAAGCGCTCTTTCCGCGAGGGTCGGAGCTTGGTAAGCATGTATTAGCTCTAGAATTGCCACAGTTATCCAAGTAGGATCGTGTCATCTAAGGGACCTCGACTGATTTAATGAGCCATTCGCGGTTTCACCGTGAGACAGTGTGAACTTAGACATGCATGGCTTAATCTTTGAGACAAGCATATGACTACTGGCAGGATCAACCAGATATCTGTCGGAGACGTACGTACAGCACACACCGGTCGGCGGAGGAAGGGTGTGTAAAAAGCCTCACTGGGACGGCCGCAGGGACCGACTGACGGGACGGACGGACGGTTGTTCCACCCGTCCCTCACTCCGTCGACCTAGGACCGCCTGCTGACAGGGGCCTCCCACACGCACCAGACGACCGACCGACCGGGCTCGCTCGAGGAGGGATGGCAGCGCTCTGTGCAGAACGGATCCCAACGACCTCGGCGATGAATTTCACTGGGACTAGAGACACAATTTGGCCTGCCCTTCTCCGTAAGGAGAACGCAGGGCCTCGAGGCAACGATTCCTGCTTTCCATTTGCCGGTCACAAGCTCTTTGCGAGAGTCGGACCACCAGCGAGACGTACTGTCGAGCTCTGCTATAAGCCTTAGATAAATCACCAGGGACGGACCACGTTTCCTGATACGCACCAGACTAGCGCACCTCGGTGGAGGAGCCACTACCACAAACCGCACCCAATTCGCACTACGGGGAAAGGCAGGCGAGCGTTTTCCGCAAGCCCGCGCTATCGCTCCGCCTGGCGGGACTGAGATCGCTTTACGAACACTGGTTGAAATTGAGTCGCTGCGGCGAGACAACTACCCCAGATCCTGCTGGTTCAACTAACCCGAAACAAGTCACAGCGGGACAGGTCAGACATAAGGTGTATAACAATCTCCCAGGTTCCGGGATTGTGTTGAACACAAACTCGAAAAATGAATGATTTCATAGAAACTTAAGAACAATTGCTCAAAACACCACTGATACTGGTCCGATTCATAATGGAGGCCCATGATACGACCAGGTGAAAGCCAGGCAATAAAAACAAGAGGAAGAAGATGGAGAAGCAAGAGCACCATCACCACTCCCTCACTCATTCACATACTTCCTGACTCATTCACGCACTTCATCACTCATTTACAGATTCCCTCACTCATTCACATACTCCTTAACGTATTCACGCACTATCTCACTCATTTATACACTCACTCCCTCATTCACAAAGTCCATCACTTATTCACAAACTCCATCACTCATTTACAAACTCCCTCACTCATTCACACTCCCCCTCACACACTCCCTCACCCATTTACACACTCCCTCACACACTCCATTAACAATTTACACACCCCTTCACACATTCAAACACTCCCTCATTCACACACTCCCTGACTCAATCACACACTCCATCACTCATTCATACACTGCCTCACACATTCACACACTCTCTCACTCAATTTCACACTCCCTCACTCATTCACACATTTCTTCACTCCTTCACACACTTTCTCACTCATTCGCACACTCCCTCGCGCATTCACACACTTCTTCACTCATTCACACACTCTCTCACTCATTCACACACTCCCTCACTCATTCACATACTTCCTCACTCATTCACACACCCCCGCACTCATTCACACACTTCTTCACTAGCACACACACAGACACCCTTTCTCTCTCTCTCTCTGTCTCTCTCACTCATTCACACACCTTATCTCTCTCACTCATGCCCACACTTTATCTGTCTGACTCATTCACACACTTCCTCATCCACTCACACACTTTATCTCTCTCTCACTCACTCTCTTGCTCTCATTCACACAGATCCTCACCCATTCACACAATTTATCTCTCTCACTGTCTCTCTCTCATTCATTCACACACTTCCTCACCCATTCACACACTTTATCTTTCTCTCTCTCTCACTCATTACCACATTTCCTCACTCATATCCCTCAATTTATCTCTCCTTCTCTCTGTCTGTCTCTCTCACTAATTCACCCACTTCCTCACTCATTCACCCATTTGATTTCTCTCGCACTCTCTTCTCTCTGTCTGTCTCTCTCTCACTCTCTATCTCTCTCTCTCTCTCTCTCACTCATTACCACATTTCCTCACTCATATCCCCCAATTTATCTCTCCTTCTCTCTGTCTGTCTCTCTCACTAATTCACCCACTTCTTCACTCATTCACCCATTTGATTTCTCTCTTCTCTCTGTCTGTCTCTCTCTCTCACTCATTCACCTCCTGATGCCGTGTTAGAATATCCTGTAACTGCTTCTCCTTATCTTTAAGTTGGTTCTCTAGTTCAGACCTCATAAGTCTCTCCTTGGCTCTCTCCTGGAACAAACACAATCAAATTCGATATCAACATCAAATAAACGCATGCAAATATAACACTGTTGTTTAACATTTACATTTACAAAATAACAACAGAAACCTAACAAATTACAACACAATAGTGAATTCCGGCACAAGAAGCGAGGAATTCAACACAATACAAGAACTACTATTCGAAGATGATAGAAGTCCAACGTATACAAACGAAGGTGGCAAGTTCATATTAATTCACCGTGAACAATCTGTGAAAGTATAAAGATCGATAGATCAAAAAAAGATATATGTAAAGATTAACAGATCAAAGAAGACACATATAAAGATCGACAGATCAAAGAAGACAAATATAAAGATCGACAGATCAAAGAAGACAAATATAAAGATCGACAGATCAAAGAAGACAAATATAAAGATCGACAGATCAAAGAAGACAAATATAAAGATAAACAGATCAAAGAAGAAAATATGAAGATTAGCAGATCAAAGAAGACAAATGTAAAAATCGACAGATCAAAGAAGACAAATATAAAGATCGACAGATCAAAGAAGACAAATATAAAGATCGACAGATCAAAGAAGACAAATATTAAGATCGACAGATCAAAGAAGACAAATATAAAGATCGACAGATCAAAGAAGACAAATTTAAAGATCAACAGATCAAAGAAGACAAATGTAAAGATCGACATATCAAAGAAGACAAATATAAAGATCGACAGATCAAAGAAGACAAATATACAGATCGACAGATCAAAGAAGACAAATGTAAAGATCGACAGATCAAAGAAGACAAATATAAAGATCGACATATCAAAGTAGACAAATATAAAGATCGACAGATCAAAGAAGACAAATATGAAGATTAGCAGATCAAACAAGACAAATGTAAAGATCGACAGATCAAAGAAGACAAATATAAAGATAGACAGATCAAAGAAGACAAATATAAAGATCGACAGATCAAAGAAGACAAATATAAAGATCGACAGATCAAGCAAAATAATTATAACGATTAACAGATGAAACAAAACAAAGATAAAGATTAACAGAAACAAGTAAACAAATATGAAAACTATCAAATTAAATAAAACAAATATGAAAACTATCAAATTAAATAAAACAAATATGAAAACTATCAAATGAAATTAGACAAATATGAAAATAATCAACTGAAATAAGAAAAATATGAAGATTAGCAGATGAAATAAGACATATATTAAGATTATCAGATGGAACAAGACACATATTAAGATTATCAGATGAAATAAGACACATATTAAGATTATCAGATGAAACAAGACAAATATGAAGATCAGCAGAGGAAAGAAGACACATATGAAAATTGTAGATGAAACAAGATAAGTATAAAGACGAACAGTTGGAAGAAAACAAATTTGAAGATTGACAGATAAAATAAGACACATATGAAGATTAGCAGGTGAAACAAAACACATTTGAAGATTAGCAGGTGAAACAAGACACATATGAAGATTATCAGGTGAAACAAAACACATTTGAAGATTAGCATGTGAAACAAGACACATATGAAGATTATCAGGTGAAACAAAACACATTTGAAGATTATTAGGTGAAACAAGACACAAATGCAGATTATCAGGTGAAAAAAGACACATATGAAGATTATCAGATAGAACAAGACAAATATGAGAATTGTAGATGAAATAAGATAAATATGAAGATTGACAGATGGAAGAAGACGAATATGAAGATTGACAGATTAAAGAGGACAAATATTTCATATTTCACTGTACGAGTACTATCTTTTAGATTTCATTGTACTAGGTTGCAGATTTCATTGTACTAACTTTCATATACCATTGTACTAGCTTAAGCATTTTATTGTACTAAAATTTCAATTATTTGTAAACTTGGATCACCATTTCCATTGCTTGCCACATTTTCTTCCCCAAACATAAATCAGGTACATGTTTACAGCCGGGTAGCCTCCAATTTGACAAGACTAGGGATTATGCAATTTCCCAGTAACGGAAGAAACAAGCCAGTCTATAACAAATGAAGGAGATGAAATACAGAGTAGAACAAAGCATTGCACACTAAATAATTGCATTAGACAAGAAAGATATAAATGTAGTAAGAACAAAATAGAGAAAGAAAGAAATGAATGAAAGAAAGAAATGAATAAAGAAGGAAATGTACCTCCGCTAATATCCTCTCTTTTTCTTGTTTTATCTGCAACTCCATCTCCTCGTAAAGTTTCTTTACCTCTTCTTCATGTTCGTTGCTCTTGCTATAAAGATGAGATAAACAGTAAGGCAAGATCAAGCGTGAAATCAATCATGAAATCAACCATGAAATTAATGATGAAATCAATCATGAAAACAAAGAAATTAATGATGAAATATGTCATGAAATTAATGATGAAATCAATCATGAAATCAACCATGAAATTAATTATGAAAGCAATCATGAAATCAACCATGAAATTAATGATGAAATCTGTCATGAAATTAATGATGAAATCAATCATGAAATCAACCATGAAATTAATAATGAAATCAATCATGAAATCAACCATGAAATTAATTATGAAAGCAATCATGAAATCAACCATGAAATTAATGATTAAAGCAATCATGAAATCAACCATGAAATTAATGATGAAATCAATAATGAAATCAACCATGAAATTAATGATGAAATCAATCATGAAATTAATCATTAAAAAATCATCTTGAAATTAATAATAAAATTAAGTACACAATCAGCCATGAAGTAAATCAAGCCATCGCTGATTAAATAAATCATGAAAACAATACAAATTTAATTTACATCAATAAGATACTGAGTTCAACTCCCGTTACCGGCACGTTCTAGTTGACCCAGCTGTAAATAGGTACAAGCATAGTGTTAAGTAAGGAAAAGTTTGCTAGAAAAGGGATAGTGCACCGCTCCTCATAAACAAACTGTGGCATCGTACAATGAAGTCTCTAACACTTCCTCCCCGACAACAGTGTCTACTATGGGACTATCTTGACCTTTATCATATCTATAATACTTCTTCTTCTTCTTCTGCGTACACAGTCAGACAGTAACCATTATTTTCTCGAAAAAAGCGGCGGTCATCCTGAGACTCTCGCCACTACCATAGAGCTTGTCTTGCAGTTCCACTGGCAATGGCCACATCTGCTCTCTCTGATCCTCGTATGTCGGGCAGTTCTGCAGCAGATGTTCAGTGGTCATTTTACCAGTACCGCACGGGCATTCGTCGGTACACCCTATCTTCAATTTGTTGAAGAGGTGGTACCTCAGTCTGTTGTGGCCAGTGCGAAGTCTGAAGACAACGACCTGCTCTCTTCGGTTCAACTGGTAATAGGCATCGTTTTTGGTGTAACCAGTATGTTCGGTTTCCCATTTGGACATGTACCTGGCTTTGATAAGCCGTTTTGACTCTTCGTACGTCATACTGGTATCTATTTGTGGTAGCCTTGCACCTTCTTTTGCCAGTCTGTCTGCCTCCTCGTTGCCTTGGATGTTGCAGTGTGACGGAACCCACTGTACCACTACCCTTTTTGGTGCGGACTGTTGGCACAGTTTGCAGAGTGCTGCTCTTAGGTCATTAAGCTCAGTGTTTTTCTGGCTTTTTAGCGCTGTGACTACTTCGAGAGCATCTGTCAGCAGGACTATATGGCTCTCATTTTCACTGTGTGTTACCATTTCTTCCACTGCCGCCCTCAGTGCCTCTGCCTCTGCTCTGAAATTGCTCGTGTACTTACCAGTAGCGAATGACAGTGTTATTTTTCTGCCATTTGGTAGGTTCAGGAATGCTCCTGCCCCTCCGTTCTGTGTAGTGTTTGTTACAGAACCGTCGGTGTATGCATGGGTCCAGTCCATGCTTGGGTAGCTTTTCGTTATGAAGCTTAGGGTAGTGTCTCTCCTTTCTTTTTCGGTCTGGCAGTTTTTGTTTGCAATACCTGGTATATTTTCTACCACCTCTGGAAATATGTCCTGCCTCCAAGTAGGTTTTCGTACAGTAGTGATGGGTTTTGGTGTTGTTAGTGCGTTTATGGGGTCTTCGTGCATCTTTGCTTTGGCTATTTCTGCAAAGTTTCTCCGCTTTAGTTTCCCAGTTCCCAAATTGTTTAGCCTCTGGTACATTGGATGGTCCGTCAGTCTTCGGAGTTTCTCTGACTGCAGCTGGGCTCTGCAGTCTCTTCTGTCGGTCATGGATTGCAGTTTTGTAATCTTTTCAAGTTCTACAATTGGCGTTGACTTCATGCCACCTGTTATGATTCTCATAGCTTGGTTTTGAAGTTTGTTAACTTTATCGAAGTTCGCCTTCGCTGCTGTTGTCCATGCCGCGATGCCATACTCGAGAACTGGTCTCACTCTTCCAGTGTACAGTTTCTTTAGTATGCCTTCGTCTGCTCCCCAGCTTGTGCCAGCAAGTTTCCTCATGATCGCCATTCTTTCTCTGGCTTTCATTCGGTTTCTCTCAATCTGACTTTTCCATGTCATGCGCCGATCAAATGTGACTCCCAGATAGGTTGGGTTGTCGTTTGGCTGCAGGATTTTGCCATTTAGGCTTAATTTGGTACTTTGGGGTTTTAATGAGAGCGAGAATATTGTGCACGTGGTTTTCTCCTCGTTTATTTTGACCAGCCATGAGTTCGCCCACTCTTCCAGCGATGTTAGGGCCGTTTGCATCCGATTTCTTGCTATGGTGAGATTCTTTTCAGAAGTCCACATAGCCAGATCGTCTGCAAACATTGAGCTATGGACTCTTCTTGGTATATTCTCTGTAATATCGTTTATATATACCAGGAAGAGTGTGGGGGACAGTACTCCCCCTTGGGGTACTCCCTGCTCGAGTGTCACCTTTTTGCTCATCTGCCCTTGTACTTGGACTCTGGCCGTTCTTTGTTTGAGGTAGTGGTTGATCCACTTGTACATCTTCCCACAAACATCACTTCTTCTTAACTTGACTCTAAGTCCGTCCTTCCAGACTTTGTCAAATGCCTTTTCCAGATCCACCCAAACAGCTACTGTGTGTTTCTGTGCCTGGTAGGCATCTTCTATCTCCTGGGCTATGAGGATGACCTGGTCCTCAGTGGATCTGTGCTGTCTAAAGCCGGCTTGCTGTGGAATTAGTATTCGTTTTTCTTCCAGATGCCACATCAGTCTGGTGTTTATCATCCGTTCCATCAGCTTGCCGACACAGCTCAGTAGGCTTATGGGCCTGTATCCATTCGGATCTGTTTTGTCCTTTCCTGTTTTTGGTACTGGTACCAGTATTGCATCCTTCCATGCCTGGGGTACAATACCCCTTTTCCAGCTTTGGTTCAGGACTGATAGTAGTTTTTTCTTCGCTGTTTGGCCCAGCCCCATCAGCATTTCGTTTGTTATCCCGTCTTTTCCGGGAGATTTCCTTTTCTTTAGTGTTCTCATAGCCTCTTCCATTTCGCGCATGGTTAGTTTGGCCATCATGTGCTCTTCAGGAGCCGTATTTATGTTTTCGTGTCCTTTTAGCTCTTCGCTAATATCTGTATGCTTATCTGCAGGGACCTCGATGTGGTTTGCTCTGGCATAGTGATCGACAAAGGCGTTTGCGGCTTTCTTACCTGTGATCAAGTTCTCGCCCTGCTTGATAGTAATTTGTTTATTTGACGGGGTTTCGTCGTTCATGGCTCTGACTAGCTTCCATAGCTTGTTCCCTTCTTTGTCCAGGTTTAAACTTTCTGTTTTATTTTTCCAACTTTCTCTTGCTGTTTGCTTGAGAGTGTGTTTGTACTTCGCCGTGGCGGCTTTGAGGGCGATGTTTGCCTCCATGGATTTTTCACGTTCTGCCACGTTCCTAGCATTTGTTACTGTATCTTCCACTTTCTGCAACTCATCATTCCAGTAGGGCTTATAGTTTTTCCTAGCTCCTCTTGGGATGGTTTCAGTGGCGGCTTGCATTATTGCCTTGCTTAGGCTCTCTACCATGGGCTTCATTTTGGTGTTTCGTGTGTTATATCTATAATACAACCTATCATGAAATCAATAATAAAATAAATAATAAATAAATAACAAATTAAATAACAAAATAAATAATAAAATCAACAATACAATCAATTTTAAAAATCAATAATAAATCAATAATAAAATCAAAATAAAATCAAACAATACAATAAATAATGACATCAATAATGACAACAATCATGATTGTAATAAAGAAATTGAACACGAAATGGGTCACGAAATCAACACATAATTAATTAATCATAAAATCAAAAACAAAGGCATTGATTAAAAACAAACACATAATCACACGAGAACTTAATCTTATATTAAATCATGAAAATCGTCATGTAATCAATAATACAATCATTCAGGAAATCAATGACTAAATTAATACTGAATACTAAAACGAAATCCTTCATTAATCGATCATATAATCAGTCATAACATAAATTCAATAGTGAAATCATACCGTATGGGATCAAGATGCTGAGCAGCGAATGAGCTGCAGTGGTCAGCGACCCATGGCCGACTGCTAGCGCCAGGGCCAGCGAGCCAAAGCTGCCAAGACCCTTCTACACCTTCCCGTGGTGATTCTGGTTAACAGGCTGCAGCAGGGCAAACTGGCTAAGGAGAAGGATCTAAGAGGGAATGCTAACCCGGTACTCAAAAAATGCTTGCTGAAGTCGGATGTGCTGGACCGAAAGGTGCAAATATCGCAGTCAAGCTGTAAACTACGATACAACGCATTCCGTACTCTGGACTACATTCTGCTACTTAAGCCCTTTCAATCATACCTTTCAAGCCAAGCCAATCATACCGTATCTAATTTAGACACATTATAACTCCTTCACGAACTAAAACTTCAGTTAACGAGTCAAACTGAACATATGTAAAATAAGTCAGAAGTAAATCGAGTGTCAACCTTTATAATATGATCTAGGTAATAATATGCTTTGTTATGTGTGGTTACATAACAATGAGATCACTACACTCCAGGTAGATCCATAAGCATGTACAGAGAAAACTGTCGTTCAGCTAGGTCTTCTACCCTGGGGGGGGCAACTCTTCTCTCTCCTCTTACCCCACTCTGTTTCATTTGACTCTGTCCCACAGTCACACTTTCACACGCGCCCTCATGGTGAGGCCCTTCCATTGCACTTTGGTTGGGCTAGCTTCTGAGGGCGCACAAACCTAGCATAGGTACATACAGACGCACACATGCATCCAAGCACTGGTTTATGCGTCCTGATATCGCCCAATGGACTACGGTCTGGGGTGGAAAATGGCGCGCCTCCGCCAGTAGAAACTAGTGAGGCAAACATCTAAGCAACAACATGTCGTTCGGCAATAAATGTCTACGGGGGATAATGTGTATAGACTGGCAAAGACATGGTGAGTAGCGAAGACTTATCATAGGTACATACAGACGCACACATACATACAAGCACTGGTTTATGCGTCTTACTATCGCCCAATTGACTACGGTCTGGGGTGGAATAAGCGCGCCTCCGCCAGCAGAAACTAGTGAGGCTAACACGTCAAATAACGAAATAACAACCAGGGCAGCACCAGATCAATCATAGGAAATGGGGTTGGATAGGACACGCGCTACGGAAATCATCAAACGTGGTTAGATAGGTCCTGATATGGAATCAACAGGAGACAATGAACAGAGTTAGACAGAGAATCACAATAAGAAGAGGCTGTGAAAATGAACTTCGGTCCCTGGACCGTAACTGGGAAGAGACAGGAAGGCCAGCTCTAGATTGAATTTTCTGGAGGAGGGTTGTCAATGGTCTATGCATCGAAAGGAGGGGCGACATGCATTCTTTTATTGATTGATTCATTTATTGGTTGAATACATGAGCAGTTTATCAGAAAAGTTGAGTAATCGATAAAGGAAGTTCTCAAGTATGCCATGACCTCCAGTTGGAGGGATATGTGGGTCGCTTCATATATCTTGTTAGCAATGAAGACAAAACGGGAGGTGAGTTGTCATAGCACGATATAAAAGGCAAGCGATTCTGTCATTGCATTGGGAAATTTAAGGAAAGCAAAATAAATTTAATCCAACAAGAAAACATTAAAGAAAAACTCCAATGTAAAGTTGATTCCATTGTCTGGGTCTGGAACATGGATGACCGCAAACAAGGTGACAAGAAAGGTGCAGAGTGGAGCCTGAGAGGTCCGCCGGGGTCTTTGTGTATGACAAGGACAAGACTATCACCACTGTCCCACAGCGAGTATGTTATAAGTGGATACTGACTGTGTGACATGGCATAACACCGGTCACGGTTAGGTGGTTCGTCAAAAGCAGCATAGATGGCGCCTAACAGGCTGCAAGACTACTATGCTCTAGTGTTTGTGTTGATTAAGATTGATTCGCACATCAGTTAACCACCTTCCGCGGCACTTGTCAAACGTAGCAGAGTAATAAGCTGATCGAGCCTAGCCCGCTGAGCAGGAGATCCTCATCCCGGCTACATCCAGCTCATGCCAGAGCTGGGACCTGCGCAAGCGCATCTGCCCATGTAGATGTACAGGTAGACTAAGACTTAGACTAACACTAAGACTTAGACTAACACTAACACTAAGACTGACACTAAGACAAAGACTAACACTAACACTAAGACTAACACTAAGACTAACACTAAGACTAACACTAAGACTGACACTAAATACTAACACTAAGACTAAGACTAACACTAAGACAAAGACTAACACTAACACTAAGACTAACACTAAGACTAACACTAAGACTAACACTAACACCAAGACTAACACTAAGACTAACACTAACACTAAGACTAACACTAAGACTAACACTAAGACTAACACTAAGACTAACACTAACACTAAGACTAACACTAACACTAACACTAACACTAACACTAAGACTAAGACTAACACTAAGACTAACACTAACACTAAGACTAACACTAACACTAAGACTAACCCCAAGACTAACACTAACACTAAGACTAACACTAATACTAACACTAACACTTAGACTAACACTAAGACTAACACTAAGATTAAGACTAACACTAACACTAAGATTAACACTAACACTAAGACTAATACTAACACTAAGACTAACACTAACACTAACACTAAGACTAACACTAAGACTAACACTAACACTAAGACTAAAACTAACACTAAGACTAACACTAAGACTAACACTAAGACTAAGACTAACACTTAGACTAACACTAAGACTAACACTAAGACTAACACTAAGACTAACACTAAGACTAAGACTAACACCAAGACTAACACTAAGACTAAGACTAACACTAAGACTAACACTAAGACTAACACTAAGACTAAGACTAACACTAACCCTAAGACTAACACTAAGACTAAGACTAAGACTAACACTAAGACTAAGACCAACACTAAGACTAACACTAACACTAAGACTAACACTAAGACTAACACTAAGACTAGCACTAAGACTAACACTAAGAGTAACACTACGACTAACACTAAGACTAAGACTAAAACTAAGACTAACATTAAGACTAGCACTTAGACTAAGACTAAGAGTAACACTAAGACTAAGACTAACACTAAGACTAACACTAAGAATAAGACTAAGACTAAGACTAAGACTAAGACAAATGTGCAGATTTATATCTGATACGGTCCATGCGCAGAACAGAGAGATCAAAATTGCATGACAAGATCACTAATGTGGAACTGTGGGTTACAGCAGAACATATATCGGTGGAACAAAACTTGGCATTGGTTTACATTAAGGAAACGAGTTGATTACAAGATGGTCGTTGTTCTGGAACTCCAGAAACAGGAGAAGTGGAGGCGGGACTACTCATTCACGCGGGAGAGAACTTGAGAAAACTATCAGGACGTTGATCGAGGTGGCGAACATAGCATATGGACAGGAAGACGTGCTTTTTGTTGAAAACCTATGCTCTGCAAGGGCCGGAAAAGATGTTGAATGATTGATGATTGAATATGTATGTGTGATATATATATATATATATTTAGAGAGAGAGAGAGAGAGAGTGTGTTCGTGCGTGCGTGCGCGGGTATGTGTATGTGTATGTAGCTGTATAGTTGTTTTCCATTTGGACTGGTTAATTCGTTCGTTTTGTTTGTGTTTTCTTCCTTCCGATTATCTTGGAACTGGACATCGACAATATGAAATAACACTACGCTTAAACCTGTGTTGTATTTTCACGGTCTCGTTCACAAGGCTGAACTTCACGAGATTGGTGTCCTTCGTCCTAGCTGCAGACACCGTCGGTTTTGGTGTGACTGAAATTTAGACACGACTATAATGTGCTGTAACACGGCCAGGGAAATATATCTCTACGACCTCTTACGGTTATGGGAAAGGCACGACACATAGCGATAGATGTCATCCTCCTTCGCTGCCTTGCGGGATACACGGGAAAGGCTTCTGGAGTAAAACCTGATAAAAAATCTGCATTATGTGCTATCTCCAGTCGTCTCAATAAAATCTTGCCACTGGCCAAAGGTAACTCAAGACAAGAGAGTTAGGTCGACAAAAGGTGCAGTCTTTCTCACTTTAATCCAAATCACAACGCAAGTCACCCATGTCAACGGACACAGCAAGAGAAAAGACTGTCCACACGGCTGAACAAAGAGAGCTGTCTTCATCACATGAGATGGACGAATATTGCTGCTTGGTACTTCTTTCTTATGCAATGATTACCGCAGATTACGTCACTTACTTAGTTAAACTGAGGCTCAGATAAATATGTATGTGTGTCATCTGTAGTGCAGTTTAATTCAAGTGCCATCTCCATATCGAAGGTTGACTCCCATAGATCCCCAACGTCCTCTGTCTCTTACCTTGATGGTACAATTTGTCAGACCTTTCCCTGTTAATCTTTTGATGCTAACCTACCATTTACAGCGTCGTTTACCTCTGGCACGTTTGCCCTCCACCTTTTGTTCCAGAACAATTTTCAGCAAGATATTTTGATGTAATAAATGAGCAAGAAAAGAATTTGGATAACAAAAATAATCGAAGAACCAAGTTACCTTAGAGAATAAGGGAAATTGCTTACCTTAACAAGGCAGATTCTAGAGTATGGAAGTCAACCTTTGACCTCTTGATATCTCCCGCCAGTCTTGCGATAAACTCCTCGAAGGTGGAGGTCATGTCTGGTTCTTCTCTGTGAAGTTTCAGCCACATGGCCTTGACGACGTCCTCGCTAGGAATTTGGGAAGAAGCCTTTTTTTTTATACATATTCAGAGCAAGATGAGGTGGAGGGGGTGATGGTGGAGGCGGGAGATGTCACATTTTATACATTCTCACTTCAAAGTGTAAAGGTGTTAGTTGATAAAATACTAGACACATTTTGCTCAGACATGGCGCTGAGTCAAATACATAAACGATCCATTCGCCCCGATCAAAAGGCGCTATATTTACGAACAAAGAAAGCAGATGAAGTGGAGTTTTTATTATACGTCACATTTTATCCTCTACATGTAAGGAGAATACGTCTTAAATTCTATATATCGCGCATCGTACGTATGTTCACTTGCTGCAGTTTAGTCCGATTTCATTTGAACACGTCTCGTACAACGAAAACATCCTGGATAACGCGGCCAATGTTTCAATTTCTCCAAGGAATGTTCTCACGCTTTCAGTATCAGTGCGAGGGGTGAACGTAGTTTCTCAAAGCTCAAACTTATAAAAACGTACACATCCACGCACAAAAAATGTGTGTTGGCGACGACGATCACAAGACAAGTATTTATCTGCACTCGGGCAACATGTACATAACTAAACAGCTGAAAAGAAAGTGAAGTAGTGGGCAGCCTGAAATTCGAACATCGGACTTCCATTTCACGGAATAGACTTGCCACAAGAGAGAGAGAGAGAGAGAGAGAGAGAGAGAGAGATGAATTAAAGCAGTATAACCACGAGCCTAACCCACCCCCAGCCAAGCGCCCCCCCCCTCCCATCAAAGTATCACAGCTTGGTTAGTCTATCGTCATTCAACACTTGCGGGGACGGCGTGGCCTAGTGGTTAAGTGGCACGGCTCACAATCCGAAGGTGCTGGGTTCGACCCCCATCACAGCACCGGCCGTTACCCCGGGTAAGCAAACCCTTAGAAAATGCAGGAGGAAGCAGACCCTTACATAAAATACATGCTGAAGTCGGATGCACTGGGCCGACAGGCGCAAAATAAAAACAGTGTAACGCACACCGCCTTGGGGATTAGAAAAATAAGGCAAACGAAAAAAAAAAAAATTCAACTCTTGCGAATGGGGAGAAAGATTAACGTCTGTGTAAGGTAAAATAAACTGGTCATACATGTTAGTCTGTGTCAGGTAAAACATACTGATCAGACATGTTAGTCTGTATCAGGTAAAACAAACTGGTCAGACATGTTAGCCTGTGTCAGGTAAAACATACTAATCAGACATGTTAGTCTGTGTCAGGTAAAACATACTGGTCAGACATGTTAGTCTGTGTCAGGTAAAACATACTGATCAGACATGTTAGTCTGTATCAGGTAAAACATACTGGTCAGACATGTTAGTCTGTGTCAGGTAAAACATACTGGTCAGACATGTTAGTCTGTGTCAGGTAAAACATACTGGTCAGACATGTTAGTCTGTGTCAGGTAAAACATACTGGTCATACATGTTAGTCTGTGTCAGGTAAAACATACTGATCAGACATGTTAGTCTGGGTCAGGTAAATCATACTGATCAGACATGTTAGTCTGGGTCAGGTAAAACATACTGATCAGACATGTTAGTCAGGGTCAGGCAAAACATACTGGTTAGACATGTTAGTCAGGGTCAGGCAAAACATACTGGTCAGACATGTTAGTCAGGGACAGACAAAACATACTGGTCAGACATGTTAGTCATGGACAGACAAAACCTACTGGTCAGACATGTTAGTCATGGACAGACAAAACATACTGGCCAGACATGTTAGTCATGGACAGACAAACCATACTGGTCAGACATGTTAGTCATGGACAGACAAAACATAATGGCCAGACATGTTAGTCATGGACAGACAAACCATTCTGGTCAGACATGTTAGTCAGGGTCAGGTAAATCATACTGATCAGACATGTTAGTCTGTATCAGGTAAAACATACTGGTCAGACATGTTAGTCATGGACAGACAAAACATACTGGCCAGACATGTTAGTCATGGACAGACAACCATTCTGGTCAGACATGTTAGTCAGGGTCAGGTAAATCATACTGATCAGACATGTTAGTCTGTATCAGGTAAAACATACTGGTCAGACATGTTAGTCTGTGTCAGGTAAAACATACTGGTCAGACATGTTAGTCTGTGTCAGGTAAAACATTCTGGTCAGACATGTTAGTCATGGACAGACAAAACATACTGGTCAGACATGTTAGTCAGGGATAGACAAAACATACTGGTCAGACATGTTAGTCAGGGACAGACAAAACATACTGGTCAGATATGTTAGTCAGTGTCAGGCAAAACATACTGGTCAGACATGTTAGTCAGGGTCAGGCACAACATACGGATCAGACATGTTAGTCAAGGTCAGACAAAACATACTGGCCAGATATGTTAGTCAGGGACAGACAAAACATACTGGTCAGACATGTTAGTCAGGGTCAGACAAAACATACTGGTCAGACATGTTAGTCAGGGACAGACAAAACATACTGGTCAGACATGTTAGTCGGTGTCAGGCAAAACATACTGGTCAGACATGTTAGTCAGGGTCAGGCACAACATACTGATCAGACATGTTAGTCAGGGTCAGACAAAACATACTGGTCAGACATATTAGTCAGGGTCAGACAAAACATACTGGTCAGACATGTTAGTCAAGGTCAGACAAAACATACTGGTCAGACATGTTAGTCAGGGTCAGACAAAACATACTGGTCAGACATGTTAGTTAGAGTCAGTCAAAACGTACTGGTCAGACATGTTAATCAGTGTCAGACAAAACATACTGACCAAGACCCTCACATCGGCTTCGCAGTAGTACTCTCTGGAAACGGGCTGTTTTCATGATAGCCGGGCTACCGAGGTGAGGGATCGACGTGATGCCAGTAGTAGTGAGCGATACGCAGGTGAAGCCAAGCATTTCACAACCGCCTGAAACCCTCTCCATCTTGATCAGCAAGCTCGGGATGTGAGGAAGGCTATAACAACCCGCCACTGAACGTTCTTTTCAGGGCGCAAAAAGAATAATCCTTCGTACCCATTGTGGACATTCAACTACAACAACAGTAACACACGCGACTATAGAATATAGATCGAATTCGATGGAGAAAAATTTATGGACTCAATTACTTTCTAACCTTCCTGCCATAAAGCATAGGCCAAATCTAGGCCTTAAATGCCCGTGTCACAGGTAGGCAAACAATGAGCAGTAGCAGTTTAATAAAGGTACGTGGTAAACTAGGGAATATGTGGAAACCTCGAGGCAGCGAGTTGTAAGCAAAGAATGTTTGTTCGTGATAATGCTCACAAAACAAATATTTATCTGCATCCGGGCAACATTAAGGTGATAAACAGCAGAAAGGAAAGTGAACTATTGAGCAACACATAACCTCCAGATGACTGGTGCGCCTGGGGTATTCAGTGCCGTGTTACCCTTGGTCTTCTACCGATGTCCTTATGAGACCAAAATAACAACACTTGAAGTAACTCTGGGTCTCTTGGGGTCTGTATTTGAGACTTTCCCATCAAAAGTCCAAAAGCATCGTAATCTTTATAGGTTCACTATCCACCCATCAAGCTCTAAAAGATAGCAGTCATTGTAAACCTGAATTTACCAAAATATCCCTAAATGGTAATAGCTGTCCATCGTTGTCGATGAGGACCGTCGACATCATCCTTGTCACAGATTTCCCTGTTGGGTGTGGGTGCGCATGTGGCTAAACAGGCCAATGCGAGCACGAAAACATCTGCTACATATCGGGCACACGAGGTTTGTAGAAGGGGATGGTGTTCCCGCTGCTCGGGATTTCCGCGTCTCGCGTCTGTTCTGGGCTTTCACAACACGGTCATCTTCACCAGCAGCTACACCCGATTTGACTGCGCTTCTCCAGTCAGATCTGTTTTTTGCAAGACATTCCCAGGTGTCGATGTCTATCTGACAACTTTTTAGTGAGTCCTTCAGACCGTCTTTACAACGTTTTTTTGGGCGCCCTCTAACGCGCCATCCCTCTCTCAGCTCGCCGTAGAGAAGCTTCTTTGGGAGCCGCTCGTCTGACATACGGACGAGGTGTCCGGCCCATCCTAGTCGTGCTTTTTCTAGCAGTGCATGGATGCTGGGCATGTTAGCCCTCGAGAGAACCTCGACGTCAGTGACACGATCTTGCCATCGGATGTGGAATATTCGCCTCAGGCAACCTGTGTGGAAGTGGTTTAACCTCCTTGCATGTCCAGAGTATACAGTCCAGCTTTCGCAAGCGTATAGTAGGGTTGGCATGATGGTTGCACGGTAGACTTTGAGTTTGGTCTTGACGCTGATGCCACGACGTGCCCAGACCATCGAGCGCATTCTACCAAAGGCTGTGCTGGCCTTTGCTATTCTGCTTGCCACCTCATCGTCTAGGCTGACAGATCTCGACAGCGTGCTGCCCAGATATGTGAATTTGTCTACGGCATTTAACGTCTGCCCGCTGACTGTAGTCTCTGGTTTTGTGTACGGCATGCCTGGTGCTGGTTGGTACATGACCTCTGTTTATTTGGCATTTATGGTCAGACCAAAATTTTCGCATGCGGCAGAGAACTGGTCCATTCCAACCTGCATGTTCAGTTCTGAGTTGCTCATTAGAGCGCAGTCGTCAGCAAATACAAGTTCCCTGATTATGTCGCCAGCCACTTTGGTTTTGGCCTTCATTCTTCTGGAATTGAGTAACTTGCCATCTGTGCGGTACTTTATTGGTATTCCAAGCTCCAATGATCTGAAGGCGTCTGTCATCGTGGCCGCGAACATCATGCTGAACAAAGTCGGGGCGAGTACACATCCTTGTTTTACTCCGTTTGATACTAGAAACGTTTTAGAGATTGCACCGCTGCCCAGTACACGAGCACACATGCCTTCGTGTAGCTGTTTCACCATTGTAATGAACTTGTTGGGGCAGCCAAACTTAGACATTATCATCCACAGCCCTCCTCTGTTTACTGTATCAAATGCCTTTGTCAAATCAATAAATGTGGTGTACAAGGCCTGATTTTGCTCTCGACACTTCTCTTGTACTTGGCGAGCGGCAAAAATCATGTCCACTGTTCCTCTTCCGGCTCTGAATCCACATTGGCTTTCTGGGAGGTGGTGGCTTTGTTCAAGGTGTTTGTTGAGCCTGTTTAGCAGTAAGCGCGCTAGGATCTTGCCTGCAACGGAGAGTAGCGATATTCCACGATGATTGTCGCATTCCTGACGATTGCCTTTTCTTTTGTATAGGTGAACGATTGAGGCGTCCTTTAGCTCCTGTGGAATTTTACCTTCAGCCCACATGTGACAGAAGAGTTCAGTAATCCTTCTGGTGAGGGATGGGCCAGCTGTCTTATATACCTCTGCTGGTATTGCATCAGCTCCTGGAGGTTTTGCTATAGATAGTGAACTGATTGCCCTGTCGACTTCCTCCTCAGTAATTACTTCATCCCACGTCAGGTTCAGTTCCACCTGCGGCATTCGCCGGATGGCCTCTTCATTTATGGACGATGGGTGGTTTAGTATTTTGTAGAAGTGGTCTGCCCATCTGTCTAGAATCTGAACCTTATCTGTTAGCAGCACCCCATCCGCACTGCGAACTGGAGTATTACTAGAGGGCTGCGGGCCGTAGAGAGCTTTCAGTGCCTCGTAAAACCGTTTGGTGTCATGACGGTCGGCGAACATCTCAATTTCGTCAGCTCTTTTGCTGAGCCAGGAGTCTTGCATCTCTCTAAGCCTGGTCTGGATAGCTTTGCGAGCAGTATTGAAGGCAGCTTTTGCTGCCGGAGATGGTGTGTCCCTCTGGTATTCCATGGGCGCTTCATATTTTGCATCGAGAAGGCCCTGTATTTCTAGATCATTCTCATCAATCCAGTCCTTATGGTTGCGCGTGAGTTGGCCAATGTGTTTAACAGCTGTATCGTAGAGTGTGTTTCTCAATGATGCCCAGTTCTTTTCGATGTCGTTCTTTTCAAAACGAAGCTCAGACAGTCTAACCTCAAGCTCTTCCTGGAAGCCTCCTCTCGTGGGTTCGTATTTCAGCTGAGAGACATTTAGCCTCCTCGGTGGTTTCTTTCCCTGGGGGCGCATTTTGGGCTGGATCTTGAAGTTTAGCTTGGCAATGACAAGTCGATGGTCGGTCCAACATTCTGCACCACACATGCTTTTCGTTACCATAGCATCCGCTCGATCCCTACGTCCGATGATAATATAGTCAATGAGGTACCAGTGGCGGGACCTTGGCTGCATCCATGTGGTTCTATTTCGGACAGGTAGTCGGAAAGCTGTGTTTGTAATGAGTAGTTCATTTGCGGCACATGTCCTCAGAGGGAGCAGTCCGTTACTATTGCATTTTCCGATACCATGTCTGCCAATGGCCCCCTCCCAGGCTGTATGGTCTGTGCCAACCCTAGCGTTAAAATTACCGAGGATGACCAGTTTGTCAGATTTGGGGACTGCAGCGATGAGCGCCTCAAGGTCCTCATAAAAGTTATCTTTTGTTTCCTGAGGATTTGTCATTGTGAGTGCGTATGCACTGATGAGTGTTGCATGGCGCCCTCCTATTAGGGGGAGACGCAGTGTAATCAGGCGGTCATTAATTCCTCTGGGCATGCTTGTGAGCTTGTCGACCATGTTGGTCTTGATGGCAAAGCCAACTCAAGCTTCACGGCGTTCTTCTTTGCTGCGGCCGCTCCAGAAGAAAGTATAACCAGCGCCTTCTTCTGTGATCTGCCCTTCCTCTGCCAGTCGTGTCTCGCTCAGGGCAGCTATGCAGATGTCGTATCTAGCCAGTTCCCTGGCGATCAGTGCTGTCCGTCGTTCGGGTCTGTTTGCTTTGGTGTTGTCCAGTAGCGTGCGGACATTCCATGTTGCAAGCGTGATGGGTAGTTTTCGTGATCGTTTTCTGCCTGTTCCGCCGCTGCAGTTTGGGGGTCCTGCCAGTTGCGAGCTGCTAGTCAGGGTGTGATCTGTAGGGTGATGTCGTGAGTTGCGCAATGTGTTTATAGTGAGGGAGATGTGCGCAGGATCTTCCTCACTCTCTCGTCCGGACTCAACATGTTCTAGAGGCAAGACATTGTCAAGACTTCTAGTGAAGGGTTCGGATGCAGACAGTATGGTGTCAGCGTGTGCCTCATTATCTCGGTAGCCCTTCCCTTCTCTTTTATCGCTGGGGTGGAGCTTTGAGGTATCTGTTTCTGAGTGCATTTGTTTGTGTATTCATCTTCCACCTCTCGTTCCTCTGGTCTTCCGCCATAATTGTATACTTGTGAGTTCCGATGCCTCCTCGGTTAAGTGTATTTTCAGCACACGCAACAGATGTAGATCTGAGTTTGAAGGGACGTAGTGTGCTGATCGAAGCGCGATGAGCTCCTTTCTGAAGTACCGTCAGTTTGACGGGGTCAGGATGACCTCCTTCGTTTCAGTGTTCATGCTTCGTTATCTGGGTCACGATACAGCACGGAGCGACACTAGCCTTTGACCGGGTCAAGTTTCGGCCGCGCTTTGTCCTATCGAAACTGTTCACATTAGTCTACCTTTCACGACTAAAAATACACTGTTATATACTTCGTTGCATCACTTCTTTCACATTAGTATGCTTAATTCACAAATCACGTTAATAGTCCGAGAGTTATCAAAGAAAACACAAACAAAACACCGTTTTATCAAGAGGGAAATCGACTGCGACCATGTCCGGCGCCATCTTGACCCACCAGATTATCACATCCCATAAAGTCAGAATAGTTATGCAATGAAACCCTGGTCACTTAAATACACATGGCAAGGCAGACATATTGGTTAAATAGGGATCAAATCACGAACAACAATACACACCACCAATCCTACAGACAGTCAAACAACTACTGAAGACTGCAAGCAAACAGGCTTGGCTGAATAAATGGGGAATACTGGGAGGGAAATCTACAAACATATGGTCATCGTAAATCCCAAAGGCAATATCAACATCCTAAAGCCATAGAGCTTGTCTAGTGTTGCCACTGGTGATGGCCACATATGCTTTCTCTGGTCCTCGTATGTCGGGCAGTTTTGCAGTAGTATCATATCAAGTGTATTCGTCAGTGCCACCTATCTTCAGTTTATTGAATAGGTGGTACCTCAGTCTGTTGTGGCCTGTGCGGAGTCTGAAGACCACGACCTGCTCTCTTCTGTTCAACTGGTAATAGGCATCTTTTTTTGTGTAGCCAGTATGTTCTGTTTCCCATTTGGCTATGTATCTGGCCCTAATAAGCTTTTTGGACTCTTCGTAGGTCACACTAGAATCTGGTTGTGGTAGTCGTGCACCTTCTTTTGCCAGTCTGTCTGCCTCCTCGTTGCCTTGGATGTCGCAGTGGGATGGAACCCACTGTACTACTACTCTTTTTGGTGCGGACTGCTGGCATAGTTGACAGAGTACTGCTCTTAAATCATTAAGTTCAGTATTTTTCTGGCGTTTTAGTGACTACGGCCAGGGCGTCTGTAAACAGGACTATCTGGCTTTCATTTCTTTCGCCTGTCAGCATTGCTTCTACCGCAGCCCTCAGTGCCTCTGCCTCCGCTCTGAAATTGCTTGAGAATTTTCCAATTGCCACTGACAGTGTTATTTTTCTACCATTTGGTAGGCTCAGGAATACCCCTGCCCCTCCATTCTGTGTTGTGTTTGTTACAGAACCGTCGGTGTATGCATGGGTCCAGTCCATGCTTGGGTAGTTTTCCGTTATGTACCTCAGGGTTATGTCTATTCTTTCTTTTTCAGTCTGGCTATTCTTGTTTCCAATACCTGGTATATTTTCTACCACCTCCGGAATGATATGCTGCTTCCAGGTAGGTTTGTGTACAGTAGGGATGGGCTTTGGTATTGTTACAGTGTTCATAGGGTCTTCGCTCATCTTTGCTTTGGCTATTTCTGCAGAGTTTCTCCGCTTTAGTTTCCCATTTCCAAATCTATTTAGTCTCTGATGCATTGGATGGTCTGTCAGTTTTCTGAGTTTCTCTGCTTGCTGCTGGGCTCTGCAGTCTCTTCTGTCGGTCATGGATTGCAGATTTGTAATCTTTTCAAGTTTGCTAATTTTATAAAAGTTCACCTTTGCTGCTGTTGTCCATGCCGCAATGCCATACTCGAGAACTGGTCTCACTCTTCCAGTGTACAGTTTCTTTAGTATTCTTTCGTCTGCTCCCCAGCTTGTGCCAGCAAGTTTCCTCATGATTGCCATTCTTTTTCTGGCTCTCATTCGGTTTCTGTCGATCTGACTTTTCCATGTCATGCGCCGATCAAATGTGACTCTCAAATAGTTTGGGTTGTCGTTTGGCAGCAGGTATTTGCCGTTAAGACTTATTTTGGTGTTCTGGGGTTTATTTGAAAGCGAGAATATCGTACATGTTGTTTTTTCCTCATTTATTTTGACCAGCCATGAGTTCGCCCATTCCTCCAACGATGTTAGGGCCTGCTGCATTCGATTGCTTGCTACGGTGAGATTTTTTTCAGAGGTCCACATAGCCAGATCGTCTGCAAACATGGAGCTGTGAACTCTTCATGGTATATTCTCTGTGATGTTGTTTATATACACCAGGAAAAGTGTGGGTGACAGTACTCTCCCGCCCCCTTGGGGTACTCCTTGCTCCAGTGTCACCTTTTTGCTCATCTGCCCTTACACTTGAACTCTGGCTGTTCTGTTTTCGAGGTAGTGGCTGATCCATCTGTACATTTTCCCACATACTCTACTTCTTCGTAGCTTGACTTTAAGTCCCTCTTTCCACACCTTGTCAAATGCCTTCTCTAGATCCACCCAAACCGCTACTGTATGCTTTTTCTCTTGGTAAGCATCCTCTATTTCCTGTGCTATGAGAGTGATCTGGTCCTCAGTAGATCTGTGTTGTCTAAATCCTGCTTGCTGTGGAATTAGTATGTGTTTTTCTTCCAGGTGCCACATCAGTCTGGTGTTTATCATACGCTCCATCAGTTTGCCTACACAGCTCAGTAGACTGATGGGCCTGTATCCATTTTGATCTGTTCTATCTTTTTCTTTCTTTGGTACTGGTATAAGTACTGCATTTTTCCATGCCTGCGGTACAATTCCCCTTTTCCAGCTTTGGTTCAGGACTGATAGTAACTTCCTCTTTGCTGTTTGGCCCAGCCCCATCAGCATTTCGTTTGTTACCCCATCTTTTCCGGGCGATTTCTTTTTCTTTAAAGTTCTCTTGGCCTCATCCATTTTATTCATTGTTAGTTTTGCCATCATGTGCTCCTCTGGTGCCATCTTGATGTTGTCGTGGCTCTTTTGTTCTTCCCTAATGTCTGTATGCCTGTCTGTAGGAACATCAATGGAGTTTGCCCTGGCATGGTGTTCTATAAAGGCGTTTGCTTTTTTTTTTTTTCCAGTAAGCATGTTGTCTCCCTGCTTGATGGTAATTTGTTTATTTGATGGTGTTTCGTCATTCGTGGATCTGGCTAAATTCCATAGTTTGCTCCCTGCTTTATCTAAATTGAGGCTTTCTGTTTTGTTTTTCCAGCTGGTTTAGTGTTCTTTTGTATTTCGCCATGATGGCCTTGAGGGCGATATTTGCCTCCATAGATTGCTCTCTCTCTGCCATGTTCCTAGCATTTGAGACTTCATCCTCCGCTTTCTGTAGTTCATCATTCCAATATGGCTTGTAGTTTTTCCTTGCCCCTCTTGGGATGGTTTCGGTGGCTGCTTGCATTATTGCTTTGCTTAGGCTTTCCACCATAGGTTTCATATTGTTATTCCCTGTGTTGATGGTTTGACACAGTCCATCTGTCAGCATTGCAAATCTGTCCCAGTCGGCTCGTTTATAGTTCCAACGTGGGAGGGGTTTTATTTTCTGTGGGCCTACTTCCATATAAATTTCTAGCCTAATTGGCCTGTGGTCGCTATCTGCCAATTGGTTGAGCACTTGGCGGTCTATTTTGTGGTGAATATCCCCCGCGGAAAAGGCCAAGTCTGGAGTGGAGGTGGTATGCCATGTTCTAGAATAGAAGCTAGGACTGTCCTCCGGCCTATTGATAAGATAGAGATTTGTGTCTATCTCCCAGTCTTGCACTTCATCACCTCTGTTGTCTGTGTCTGAATATCCCCATCTCTCCGAGTGACTGTTGAAATCTCCAACCACTAGGCAGCTGGAGTCCTTGATTTCCATACTCGAGAGCGACAGGTCTTTGTTGGGTGGGCCATACAGGTTGAAGATGGGGATCTTCGTTTCTTGTGTCATTATGTCGACTCCTACAATTTCTGCTTGTCCGGTGTGATTGACAGCTACCGCGCTACTCGGTATGCAGTTACGTGTCAGTATCAGAACCCCTCCTTTGTGACCTCTATCCAGACGGAAGGTCTGGTATCCTCTGATTGAGAATTTATGGTTACTGTTGAGGTGCGTTTCTCGGATACATGCCACGTCACTCTTACCTTCAGGCAAGTGATGTGTTAGGGAAATCTTTTTGTTAATGACTCCCTCCACATTCCACTGTAGTATTCTAAGGGTCTTGGGTTTTTGGTCAATAATTTGCTTATCTCAATATTTTATTTTATTTTTGACAACGATAATATAAAATTGATGTCTTAGATATTCTTAAAATTTAAAATAAATTTATGTTTCGAGTTTTGCACTGTTACATTTTTGAAACAAAACTTATTTTTGAAAATCAAAGTTGACATTTCTTAGCACTATCTAGCATAGTCTGGCACCGGGCCTATCCATACACACCCCTCTTTAGTAGTGATTTACAACCTGCTTGAGAGGATACAGTGGACTTGTTCTTGAGTAACACTTACTCCTGGAAGATATGGGAGGCCCCAACGTGTTGCATCATCTCAGTGAACATCTTCTCTTCCATGGCTGGGTCTGTGCTGCCAGACTCTCCTTCGTAGACGGTGGCTTCCTGGAGGTGGATGTCGGTCAGGATGGTGATGGTTGCTAGTGGGGGTTGTTGGTAGTGATTTTTGTTGGTGGTTATTGTTGGGAGTGGTGGATGTTGGGTGGTTATTATTGGGTGTGGTGGTAAGTGATGGGTGGTGTTGGTTATTGTTGGGAGTGGTGGATGTTGGGTGGTTATTATTGGGTGTGGTGGTAAGTGATGGGTGGTGTTGGTTATTGTTGGGAGTGGTGGATGTTGGGTGGTTATTATTGGGTGTGGTGGTAAGTGATGGGTGGTGTTGGTTATTGTTGGGAGTAGTTGAGGGTGGTGGTTATTGTTGGGAGGGGTGGTTATTGTTGGAAATGGTGGTTATTGTTGGGAGCTGTGGAGCGGGTGGCTATTGTTTGTAGTGGTGGATGGTGGTGGTTATTGTTGAGAGTTGTGGATGTAGGTGGTTATTTTTGGGAGTGGTGGATGGTAGTGGTTATTGGTGGGAGTGGTGGATGGTGGAGGTTATTGTTGGTGGATGGTGGTGGTTATTGTTGGTGGATGGTGGTGGTTATTGTTGGTGGATGGTGGTGGTTATTGTTGGGAGTGGTTGCTGGTGGTGGTTATTGTTGGTTCATGGTGGTGGTTATTGTTGGGAGTGGTTGCTGGTGGTGGTTATTATTGAGAGTGGTGGATGGTGGTGGTTATTATTGAGACTGATGGATGGTAGTGGTTATTATTGAGAGTGGTGGATGGTGGTGGTTATTGTTGGTGGATGGTGGTGGTTATTGTTGGTGGATGGTGGTGGTTATTATTGAGAGTGATGGATAGTAGTGGTAATTGTTGGTGGGGGTGGATGGTGGTGGTTATTGTTGGTGGATGGTGGTGGTTTTTATTGAGAGCGGTGGATGGTAGTGGTTATTGTTGGTGGGGGTGGATGGTGGGGGTTATTGTTGGTGGTAGTTATTGTTGGTGGGGTGGATAGTGGTGGTTATTGTTGGTGGGGGTTATTGTTGGTGGGGGTGGATGGTGGGGGTTATTGTTGGTGGTAGTTATTGTTGGTGGGGTGGATAGTGGTGGTTATTGTTGGTGGGGGTTATTGTTGGTGGGGGTGGATGGTGGGGGTTATTGTTGGTGGTAGTTATTGTTGGTGGGGTGGATAGTGGTGGTTATTGTTGGCAGGGGTGGATGGTGGGGGTTATTGTTGGTGGTAGTTATTGTTGGTGGGGTGGATAGTGGCGGTTATTGTTGGTGGGGGTGGATGGTGGTGGTTATTGTTGTTGGTGGTTATTGTTGGATGGTGGTGGTTATTGTTGGGAGTGGATGGTGATGGTGGTTATTATTGAGAATGGTGAATGGTGGTTGTTATTGTTGGGAGTGGATGGTGATTGTGGTTATTATTGAGAGTGGTGGATGGTGGTGGTTATTGTTAGGGGTGGTCATGGTGATGGTTATTTTTGGTGGTGGTCATGGTGATGGAGAAAGACAGAACAAGCGAGAGGCAGATACAGGCAGACATAACAGGTGAGAGAGAAAGAAGAAGTGAAAGAAAGAGAGAGAAGCAAAACAAATACATATTAGAGAGTGAAAGCCATATTAAGAAACAGGAATAGAGGCAGACAGAAAGATATAAAAGAATTGAGAGACACTTAGAGAGAATGAAAGTCACAAAGACACAGACAAGAAAGGGAGAGGCAGGGAGACAAACAGACAATGAAACATACAGACAAACAGAGGCAGACAGAGTGAGGCAAGGACAAGCAACAAAAATAGATACAGACATAGCGAGTGAGAGAAAGAGACTGACAGAAAGAGACTGACAGAAAGAGACTGCCAGAAAGAGACTGCCAGAAAGAGACTGCCAGAAAGAGACTGCCAGAAAGAGACTGCCAGAAAGAGACTGTCAGAAAGAGACTGTCAGAAAGAGACTGCCAGAAAGAGACTGTCAGAAAGAGACTACCAGAAAGAGACTGTCAGAAAGAGACTGTCAGAAAGAGACTGCCAGAAAGAGACTGCCAGAAAGAGACTGTCAGAAAGAGACTGCCAGAAAGAGACTGACAGAAAGAGACTGTCAGAAAGAGACTGCCAGAAAGAGACTGACAGAAAGAGACTGACAGAAAGAGACTGCCAGAAAGAGACTGTCAGAAAGAGACTACCAGAAAGAGACTGTCAGAAAGAGACTGTCAGAAAGAGACTGCCAGAAAGAGACTGCCAGAAAGAGACTGCCAGAAAGAGACTGTCAGAAAGAGACTGTCAGAAAGAGACTGTCAGAAAGAGACTGTCAGAAAGAGACTGCCAGAAAGAGACTGTCAGAAAGAGACTACCAGAAAGAGACTGTCAGAAAGAGACTGTCAGAAAGAGACTGTCAGAAAGAGACTGCCAGAAAGAGACTGCCAGAAAGAAACTGCCAGAAAGAGACTGCCAGAAAGAGACTGCAAGAAAGGGACTGCCAGAAAGAGACTGCCAGAAAGATGGAAAAGTTATAGCGACTGAGAGACAGGAAAAGAGAAAGAGGGATGTCGAGATGTGTCTGTGTAATGTCGTGCATGTGTGTCTACGTCTCTTAATGTGTGTGAATGTGCCTTTGCATGTGTCTTTGAATAAATGTGTGTTGTGTGCACTGTAAAGCGATTTAGATAGAGACAAGAAAGAGAGAGATAGAGAGACGTAGGTAGACAGTGAGAGATAGAGAGATAGTGAAAGAGAGAGACATATAGAAACAGAGAGAGAGAGAAAGTGAGACAGCGAAAGAGACAAAGAGAGACAGGGAGACAGAGATAAAGAGAGTGATAGAGAAAGAGACATATTGAAACAGAGAGAGAGAGAGAGAGAGAGAGAAAGTGAGGACACGCAAGAGACAGAGGGAGACAGGGAGACAAAGGGAGACAGGGAGACAAAGAGAGTGATATAGAAAGAGACATATCGAAACAGAGAGAGAAAGTGAGGATGGCGAAAGAGACATGGAGATACAGGGAAATATAGGGACATAGAGAGAAATGGGACAGAGATATATGGACATAGAGAGATTTGGAAAGAGAGAGATAGGGACATAGAGATAGTGACATATAGAGATATAGACAGAGAGAGATAGGGACAGATAGGGACAGAGAGATAGGGACAGAGAGATATAGATAGAGAGAGATAGGGACAGAGAGATATAGTAACATAGATAGGGACATAGAGAGATATAGACAGAGAGAGAGATAGGGACATAGAGAGATAGGGACAGAGAAAGATAGGGACATAGAAAGATAGGGACAGAGAGAGATGGGGACATAGAGAGATAGGGACATAGAAAGATAGGGACATAGAGAGATAGGGACATAGAGAGATAGGGACATAGAGAGATAGGGACATAGAAAGATAGGGACATAGAGAGATAGGGACATAGAGAGATAGGGACATAGAGAGATAGGGACATAGAAAGATAGGGACATAGAGAGATAGGGACAGAGAAAGATAGGGACATAGAAAGATAGGGACATAGCGATACATAGAGGCAGACATAGACACAGAGATAGTGACAGAAAAAGATATATAGAGCGACAAAGCTGAAAGCCAGACAGAGATAGAGCCACATATACATATAGACAGACAGCGGCAGAGAGATAGAAACATATTGAGTGAGAAACAAGACATACGGAGATATAAAGAGAAAGACGGAGAATTGGAGATTTGAAAGTAGAGAGAGAGAGAGAGAGAGAGGGTGAGAGAAACAGATATATAGAGACAGACACAGAGAGAGAGGAACAATATAGATAGAGAAATAGAGGCAGAGGTGGAGATAGATTGAAACCAACAGCAGAGAAAGACAAAGAGAGAAAGAGAGAGAGAGAGAGAGAGAGAGAGAGAGAGAGATAAACAGAGGGTTACTCAGAAAGAGACATAGAGGGCCAGAGAGGATTAGAGAAAAAAGACATAGACAATGACAGAAAGAGACAGAGATGTTACAGAGAAAGAGAGAGACATAGACCGATAGATAAAGACATAGCGAGTAAGACAGAGAGTGCCATATATAAAGATATAGAAAGACTTAGAGACACTTAGGGAGAGAGAAAGAGAAAGTGACAGAGAGTGACAGGGAGATTCAGACAACAAGAGAAAGAGCAAGACAGAAAGAGAGAGAGAGAGAGAGAGGGGGGGGGGGGGGAGAAAGACACAGACAAACACATACATATATTGACATAGAGAGGTAGAGACAGGCGGAAAGATAGAGAGATACAGAGAGGAGAGAGAAAGAAAAAGATGGACAGACGTAGCATGTTCCTCATACCTGCTCCCTTGCTATATTAAACTGGGGAATGTAAATGAACTTCACTCATTTAATCCCCAAATATTCCCCGATGAATGTTCATATATTTATTTAGGTTTTTTTTCTTCCTCTTTTACCACAAACATCTTTCCGTTCTCTCATTTTCTATCTCCTAATGAGCCCTTCCCTCCCCAACTCCCGCCTCTCACTCCTTCCATCTCCTTCCCACTCCCTATCAGCCCTCTTCATCCCTCTAACTTCACTCGTTCCCTTTCTCACTCCCTCACTTCCTCACTCCTCCCTCTCCCTCTCCATATCAATCGCTTCTCTCACTTTTCCACCTCTCTCCTACTCCCTATCAGCCCTCTTCATCCCTCTAACTTTCACTCGTTCCCTTTCTCACTCCCTCACTTCCTCACTCCACCCCTCTCCCTCTCCATATCAAGCGCTTCTCTCACTTTTTCCACCTCTCCTACTCCCTATCAGTCTTCTCCATCCCTCTCACTCTCACTCGCTCACTTTTTCCCTCACTCCCCCTCTCACTTCCGTATCACCCCTTTTCACTTCATCCACCCCTTACTCACTCCTTCCATTCTCTTCCTCACCTTATGGCTCCCCTCTCACCATCCTCTGTGTCTCCCTCTCCCTCTCTCACTCTTCTTGCACTCACTTTCATTCTGCCCCCTCCCTTCATCCATTCCCCTTCTTCTCCTCTCACCTCTCTCGCTTTTTCACTCCATCACTAACTCCCCTCTCTCATTCCCCTCTCCCCCATTTACTGCCTGCTTGTCTCTCTCTCTCACTTCCATCCATCACTCTCACCTCCCAAAACTCATTCACTCCCTACCTCTCTCACTCACTCTCTTACTTTCGAATCTCACACCTCCACCTCTCATTACTTCTCCCATTCCCTGCTCCTCTCACTCCATCCCTTCCCCTCTCATTCAATTCTTTTCTCCACATATCCCTCACTACCTCCTTCTTTCACTCTCTCCACTCCCACTCATTTCCTCCTCCCTTTTCCCACACACTTCCCCTCCTACTCCCACCTCTCCATCTCACTAATTCTCTTTTCTTCTCACTCACTCCCTCCCTCCCTTTCTTACTCACTTCCACCGCCCCTCTCCTCTTCCTCCTCCTCACACTTCCTACCACCCCTCTCACTCCCTCTTACAAACCTCTTACCTCATCCTCTCGTGATGAGCCTGGAGACTTGAGGCCAAGAAAACTTCCTGTGAACACAATAGAGTAAGATGGACTGAATTTATTAAAGAAACTTTACAGAGCAATGGACTGAAAACAGCCCCAAATGTGACACGCGAAAGCTGCAGGTCATCTGTAATTGTCCATGTCTCACAAGTATAGAGGAATATTGAAAAGACCAACGTACGCATTCATTTGTACACAAGTTTCCCAGAGATGGGAACTTTCTAACCTGATGAAGTTCTGTCAGTCTCAACATGGAGATGATGATACTGTGTACACATTTACTAAAGCCATGCTCCAAGAATAAGAATTATAATGTTCACATATTTACCGATGATAATGAACACAACACTTCCTCAAGCCAAGAGTTATGACCAATGAAAATAATATTCACAAATGGCAGCGCATGAGCTGCTGTGGTCAGCGACCCATAGATGACTGCTAGCGTCAGGGCCAACGAACCAGAGCTGCCAAGATCCTTCTACACCTCCATGCGATGATCCTGGATAACAGGCTGCAACATAGCAGACTGGCTAAGAATAAGGGATCGAAGAGGGAATGCTAACCCGGTACTAAAAAATAGATTGCTGAAGTCGGATGTGTTGGACCGAAAGGTGCAAATATCGCAGTCAAGCTGTAAACTACGACACAACGCATTCCGTTCTCTGGACTACATTCTGCTACGTAGGCCCGTGACTGGGTTTGGTAGAGGGGGATTGAGAACGAACGAAGCCAAGCCAAGCGATATACAAAAATGTACTGAAGCCAAGAGTTTTGACCATGATGATAATGTGTACACATTTACCTAAACCATTACTCTTGCTGAAATGTGGACAAATGTCCCCACGCTATGACTCATGATGACAATGTGCCTAGATTTGCTCACACCACAAGCCACACTTCAAGACTCATGACAATGTGCCTAGATTTGCTCACACCACAAGCCACACTTCAAGACTCATGACAATGTGCCTAGATTTGCTCACACCACAAGCCACACTTCAAGACTCATGACAATGTGCCTAGATTTGCTCACACCACAAGCCACACTTCAAGACTCATGACAATGTGCCTAGATTTGCTCACACCACAAGCCACACTTCAAGACTCATGACAATGTGCTCAGATTTGCACATGAAATCACATGATCTGCGGAGGCAGATCGAATATACATCCCGGCAGAGAGACGTTAGAGGGACATTACTTGAGAAGACATTCGACAGAGACGCTCAGTAGAGAGCAGGCGACAGATAGAAAAGACTTGACTTCAAGCATTACAGGAGAACACTTTGGAAATAGACGCTCAGTAGAGAGCAGGCGGCAGAGTGAGGCAGATTTGAGTTGAAACCTAGATTACTTGAGAAGATATTCGAAAGAGACGCTCAGTAGAGAGCAGGCGGCAGAGACAAAAAAAACTTGACTTCAAGCATTACATGAAAATACTTTGGAAAGAGACGCTCAGTGGAGGGCAGGCGATGTAAATTTGTAGTTGAGGCAGAGATGGGCTGAGAACCACAGAGAGAGAGAGAGAGAGAACACTTCACTTTAGAGATAGAGGTACTTTGGAAAGAGACGCTCAGTGGAGGGCAGGCGATGGAAATATGCAGTTGAGGCAGATTTGAGTTGAGATTTATGCGACGGAGAGAAGCAGTTGAGATAAGTAATTACAAGTCGTCAGTAGCTTATAGAGACAGTCTTCCAGGCATCCCATTCATCATATTGACGCAGTCCCACTGATCACGTTCATATCACCATGGTCACGTGAATGTAAGTCGTCATCGCAGATGGAGGCAGTTTTACAATGATGCCATGGATCATAGTTGATGCAGTCTATCCTGACCACATTGAGACCACTTTGATCTACCACCGACAAAGAGGAACAAGACCACAGATGTCATACTTGGGTTTAGAACCTTCGAACTTACCATCAGCGGCAATCAACAATTAAGTTCGATCGCAGCAGACCAGATTAGGAGATGAGTAAGAACCGGGCAATAACAGTATCGATAAGGTTAGGTTTAGAGGTAGGAGTGTTTTAGATACGCGTTGTGGGAGAAATAATGTAAGTGTTAGAGAGTTTATAGTTGGCAGTGTTACTGGAATACATAATCAGTTGCATTGTGTTTACATTTAGTGTTACTTGAACTTATTTAAGAGTGAGTGTAAAGTGCAATAGAATAGAGCAGATCTCTTTACCGTCTGCAACAGAGCTTCATCAAATCGATCGGCTCTGGTACACTCCTGACAATGAACCAATATTTGGTCAAATCACAAGTTATGACTCATGACAATAAACATAGATTTGCTCAAACTGCAAGCCATGACTCATGACAATGAACACATATTTGCTCAAACCACAAACCACGTCACATGACTCATGACAATGTTCCAAGATTTGCTCAAACCACAAGCCATGACTCATGACAATGAACACAAATTTGCTCAAACTGCAAGCCATGACTCATGACTCGTGACTATGTTCCCAGATTTGCTCAAACCACAAGCCATGACTCATGACTCGTGACAATGTTCCCAGATTTGCTCAAACTACAAGCCACGTCACATGACTCATGACAATGAACACAAATTTGCTCAAACTGCAAGCCATGACTCATGACTCGTGACTATGTTCCCAGATTTGCTCAAACTACAAGCCATGACTCATGACAATGTTCCCAGATTTGCTCAAACCACAAGCCATGACTCATGACTCGTGACAATGTTCCCAGATTTGCTCAAACCACAAGCCATGACTCATGACTCGTGACAATGTTCCCAGATTTGCTCAAACTACAAGCCATGACTCATGACAATGTTCCCAGATTTGCTCAAACCACAAGCCATGACTCATGACTCGTGACAATGTTCCCAGATTTGCTCAAACTACAAGCCACGTCACATGACTCATGACAATGAACACAAATTTGCTCAAACTGCAAGCCATGACTCATGACTCGTGACTATGTTCCCAGATTTGCTCAAACCACAAGCCATGACTCATGACTCGTGACAATGTTCCCAGATTTGCTCAAACTACAAGCCATGACTCATGACAATGTTCCCAGATTTGCTCAAACCACAAGCCATGACTCATGACTCGTGACAATGTTCCCAGATTTGCTCAAACCACAAGCCATGACTCATGACTCGTGACAATGTTCCCAGATTTGCTCAAACTACAAGCCATGACTCATGACAATGTTCCCAGATTTGCTCAAACCACAAGCCATGACTCATGACTCGTGACAATGTTCCCAGATTTGCTCAAACTACAAGCCACGCCTCATGACTTATGACAATCAACATAGACTTACCAAATCCGTCAGTGAACTCTTGCAGGGTTAAAGAGCCGTTTCCGTCATTGTCCAGCGAATCAAAGACGACCTCTAGTTGATCTGGTGACACAGGAAGCTCAGACCTCAACCTCTGCATGTCCGTTTTGGTGATGAAACCTTTCTCTTCCTTGTCGCAAAGACGGAAGAGTTCCTGTTACGATTTGTGAACATAATATTTTTTATTACGTATTAATTTCTTCTGAAGAAGAGAGATGTCAAAGCAAGGGCTGATACTCTTAACAGCGCGGCTAGTCTGCAGAAGGTGTATTGCTGCGAAGTTATGAGTTCCCCAAAGGACAATGGGACGAAGACTACTGGACGTTTCACCCTTAAATCAAACGTACAATCTAATTCAAGGACGCCAATGATACTGAGCTGATAAAAGGATAACGAAGTACCGTCAGGGTCAGGTGTAACATAGTGACCAAGACCCTCATCTCAAGTCAGGGTCAGGTGTAACATACTGACCAAGACCCTCATCTCAAGTCAGGTTCAGGTGTAACATACTGACCAAGACCCTCATCTCAAGTCAGGGTCAGGTGTAACATACTGACAAAGACCCTCATCTCAAGTCAGGGTTAAGTGTAACATACTGACCAAGACCCTCATCTCAAGTCAGGGTCAGGTGTAACATACTGATCAAGACCCTCATCTCACGTCTGGATGAGGTATAACATACTGACCAAGACCCTCATCTCAAGTCAGGGTCAGGTGTAACATACTGACCAAGACCCTCATCTCAAGTCAGGGTTAGGTGTAACATACTGACCAAGACCCTCAAGTCAGGGTCAGGTGTAATATATTGATCAAGACTCTCATCTCAAGTCAGGGTCAGGTAACATACTGACCAAGACCCTCATCTCACGTCAAGATCAGGAGTAACATACTGACCAAGACCCTCATCTCACGTCAGGGTCAGGTGTAACATACTGACCAAGAACCTCATCTCATGTCTGGATCAGGTGAAATATACTGACCAAAACCATCATCTCACGTCAAGGTCAGGTGTAACATACTGACCAAGACCCTCATCTTACATCAAGGTCAGGTGAAACATACTGACCAAGACTGCTTCTTACTTCACGATCAGGTGTAACATAATGTCCAAGACTCCACATTTCATCAGTCAGATGACACATATTGACCAAGAATCCACATTTCACCAGTCCGATGGCATTTACTGACCAAGAATTCACCTACTGTCAGTCAGATGACACATACTAGCCAAGAATCCCTCTCTTGCCAGTCAAATGACACATAATGCCAAAGAATCCATCTCCTGCCAGTCAGATGACACATACTGACCAAGAATCCACCTCCTGCCAGTCAGATGACACATACTGACCAAGAATCCACCTCCTGCCAGTCAGATGACACATACTGACCAAGAATCCACCTCCTGTCAGTCAGATGACATATATTAGCCAAGAATCCCTCTCCTGTCAGTCGGATGACACATTCTTCCAAAAAATCCACCTCTTGCTAGTCAGATGACACATAATTCCCAAGAATCCACATCCTGCCAGTCAGATGACACATACTAGCCAAGCATCTACCTCCTGCCAGTCAATTGACACATATTGACCTAAACGAGTAAACCTACTCATTGTGGGCATTAACAACAACAACAACAACAACAACAATATAATCAACAAGAAAACGAAGGGTATATTACGAATGTTTACATCCCAACTATGGAATCTACAACCGCTATCAGCTCATGATATAACCAACAGCTCTGTACCTTCTGTAGCAAGGATTGAGTCTGTCCCGACAACATACGAACTTTGTGAAAACTAAAGTTACTGACAATACATACCGCAGCCTTTTGGGCCATGACTTCCTGCATCTGATCTATCATGGATTGATTTGGTTCGGTCATCATATCGTCTCCGCTGAAAGACTTCTGCAACTGGGCCATCTCCTGGACTCACAAACCACCAACTGAAGGCCGCCAGTCAAGGAGGGAATAACCGACAACGTGTTAGATTGTGTTCCTTGTTGCAAATGTTGCTGGACAAGAGAAGGAACAATAGGAGTTTTATTTCAACACACAGAATCATTTACAATTGGTAAGGAGAAGGGCTCGAAGAGGGAATGTAACCCGGTACTAAAAAAATGCTTGCTGAAGTCGGATGTGTTGGACCGAAAGGTGCAAATATCGCAGTCAAGCTGTAAACTACGACACAACGCATTCAGTTCTCTGGACTACTTTCTGCTACTTAAGCCCTTTTAGGGTTTGGTAGCGGGAGATTGAGAACGAACGAAGCCAGGTCAAGCCATTTACAATTGGTATAGTATAAAGATAGCGTTGTTGTTGTTGCTGTTGTTGATTATGCTGATGTTGGAAGCGTTTCGTGCTAAACTAATTTTAATCTTTACTTTTCTTTGGAAGCGAGTTCAACTGATTCTTCCGATATACAGAAGCGCACTGAAGAAGATGGACCTGGGTAATCCTGGATGCAGTGTAAATCGTGGCTTTCTAGTAGACTCGCTGCTAAGGGGATCAAAACCTCGATTCCCACTTCGTTGGCTAGGCTACAGTAGCCCAGCCTGTTTTGAGAAGCAGTACGAGGGAGTACAATTGATTGGGTGTGGGGAGGGGAGGGAGGGGGACGGCTTCAATCAGCCAGAACCCTTCAACACCCTGTGGAGCGTAGGTCCTCAACAAATTCTCGCCAAGTCTTTGTGTCATTTTCAGATCTCTACACACAACAGACTATTCCACACACAGCTGGTTAATCCACACACAACAGGTTATTCCACACACAACAGGCTAATCCTCACACAACAGGCTAATGCACACACAGCTGGCTATTCCACACACAACAGGATATTCCACACACAACAGGCTAATCCTCACACAACAGGCTAATCCACACACAGCAAGCTATTCCACACCCAACAGGCTATTCCACACACAACATGCTGTTCCACACAACTGGCTATTCCACACACAACTGGCTATTCCACACACAACAGGCTATTCCGCACACAACAGGCTATTCCACACCACTGGCTATTCCACACACAATAGGCTATTCCACACACAACATGCTATTCCACACAACTGGCTATTCCACACACAACAGGCTATTCCACACACAACAGGCTATTCCGCAATACAACAGGCTATTCCACACAACTGGCTATTCCACACACAACAGGCTATTCCACATACAACATGCTATTCAACACAACGGGCTATTCCAGACACAACAGGCTATTCCACACACAACAGGCTATTCCACACACAGAAAGCTATTACACTCTACAGGCTATTCCACGCACAGAAAGCTATTACACTCTACAGACTATTCCACGCCCAGAAAGCTATTACACTATACAGGCTATTCCACACACAGAAAGCTATTATACACTCTACAGGCTATTCCATACACACATAAAGCTATTACACTCTACAGGCTATTACACTATACAGGCTATTCCACACACAGAAAGCTATTTCACTCTACAGGCTATTCCACACACAGAAAGCTATTACACTCAACAGGCTATTCCACACACAGAAAGCTATTACACTCTGCAGGCTATTCCACACACAGAAAGCAATTATCTATAGGCTATTCCACACACAGAAAGCTATTACACTCTACAGGCTATTCCACACACAGAAAGCTATTATACATTCTACAGGCTATTCCACACACAGAAAGCTATTACACATTCTACAGGCTATTCCACACACAGAAAGCTATTATACATTTTACAGGCAATTTCACACACAGAAAGCTATTATACATTCTACAGGCTATTCCACACACAGAAAGCTATTATATACTCTAGAGGCTATTCCACACACTACAGGCTATTCCACACACATAAAGCTATTTCACTCTACAGGCTATTCCACACACAGAAAGCTATTACACACTCTACAGGTTATTCCACACACAGAAAGCTATTTCACTCTACAGGCTATTCCACACACAGAAAGCTATTATACATTCTACAGGCTATTCCACACACAGAAAGCTATTACACTCTACAGGCTATTCTTCACACAGAAAGCTATTACACTCTACAGGCTATTCCACACACAGAACGCTATTATACATTCTACAGGTTATTCCACACAGCAGGTTTTGGCTTTAATGAACGCGATGGGGAACAAAACCATAATTTGGAGAATATTCTATCCTAGAGGGGTTAGACCACATGTTTAGAAGCGACTTGGGACATAACTTAACGTCTTTACACTGGTTTACAAGACTCTGCAGATTCTGTATACAACCAGTTTCTTAGAGGGTGGTTAACCGATGTGCGAGTTCATCTTAATAGACTCAAACACTAGAGCAAAGTAGACCCGCAGCCTGTTAGGGGCCATCTTTGCTGAACAACAAACCACCTAACCATGGCCGGTGTTATGCCATGTCACACAGTTAGTCGCCTCTTACGCCATGCTCTCTGTGGATCAGTGGTGCTAGTCTTTGCCGTACACATTGATCCGCCGGACCACTCGGAACTAACATGATCTCAGTGTGGAAGTGGGCGTATTCATCTCTGTAACAACAAAGCGCCCTCCAGATAACTACTCTTTGATAACTTACGTATTCCCCTGTCTTCAAGCATGAGGTGTAGACTCTTCTACCATGGAGTGTAAAGGTCTCGCTTTACTCTTTATGTGTGTGTGTGTGTGTGCCTTATAGTTTCTACAGGAAGAGGGAAGAGTACACATTGCCGAAGTTGCTTTCTACCACCTGAGGAAAGTGTTTGATGCCCTTCCTTAAAAGGCTCAAAACATGGTTATTGTCACAGATTTCAGGTCAGTCTTTCAAGTATTAGAAGTTGCTGGTCATTGTAGACATGACCGTATCCAAAAATCTCTAAACATTAACCACATTATCACTTCCCATATTGTAAAAATAGTTCTGCAGTGGATCCATGGACACTTAAACACACCTCGCAATGAAACGCAGACAGACTAGCAAAGAAGGGATCAATACAAGAACAGCCACACACCGCAGCAACTTTTCAAACAGCCAAACAGTTCACCGAGTTTGGATATTGACTTGATTATTCAACAAAATTGTGTTATTTCCGCAGTAACACAGAGCAAGCAATGAAACTGATGACATCACATCAGCGGTGGTTTGATGTGCCTCAGTTTGGCAAGTTCATCATAATCAAGTGCCCTGCCGGTTGACGTTGGCAACTATGGACCTCTATTTCTTCTATGACATGTGTTATTTATCAGCTCCGACGTTGATCGCCTCCCATGTCAAGTCTTCAAATTGTCCAATATTTTCTCACTTTGCCTCCCTCAGTCACTCTTCAATGCGATTATGCCGGTTGTCACCGTGTGGTCCAACCTACCTCGTCTCATGACAAACCCGAAAAAGGATGACTGCCTTGTATTGATTTTTGCCATAAGCTGTCTTTGTGTCTGAGCCTTCCCAAGAACCACGTTATTCAATTTCTTTGCAGTCCATGGAACTACTCACATTCTTCTGTAAAACCCCATTTCTGTTGCCTCCAATGATCACTGAACATACCTGCTGATTGTCCATGACTCGCTGTCGTATGTCAGTACTGGTTCCACGTTGCATCCAAGAACTCGCTTCATTAAATTCAATGATAGGCTATTGCTGCACAAGATTTCCCTCATAATCTGGAAAACTGGCTTTACCTTGGCTATCCTGTTCTTTATTTCAGAAGTGCATCACCCATCAGAACTGATGTCGGTGCCCAAGTATTAAAGTGTGTGTACCTGTTTTAGTTCCGTCTCGCTCACCTTTATACAGCAATTTGGAGATTTGTGTTTCTTAGTTATCACCGTTACTTCTGATTTCTTGTGACCCAAGCTCAGGCCTTTATGTTCGCTTTGAAGAACTGCCACGTTAACCAGTTCTTGTTAATCCGTCTCATTTGGCAAGTTACAATCGGTAATAAAAGTGCAATTTGAGTTTGAAGACAATTTAACATTGATTGCACAAATACTACCAATATTCTCAGGTGGTATTGCAGCTTCAAGAAATAGGATGTCTTTGTAAAGGAAAGAGCTTTTGTCCACCAAGAGCGTCTGAAGGCGGTGCGAAGATGCCTAAACTTCTTCTTTTGTTTCGCTTTTTGTTCTGCTTGTGCCTTTCAGCATCAGGTTATGAAGAAGTTTCTGGACCTGGCCCTAGTATTGCGTTTCGTACATGGAGAGCTTCGCTGCTTCTGTTTTTTTTCTGCTGTCCATATTTTGCGAGGGAGGCCTTTGGCTCTTAATCCGTTGTATTTTTATAGGATTTTATTATGACGGATACTATCTGGTGTTTGTCGTGTCACGTAGCCGAACCATATAGTTTCCTGTCCATTGATAAAGTCTAGCACTGGTGCTGTGCCTACTTGTCTCCTAATATCATCGTTTCTGATGTAAGTCTTTCTCCTCCCTTCTATCAGGTTAACCCTCTTATACTCAACTAAGTCTGTCGTATAGTGGTCTTATCTCTCTTTCAGTCAATTGCCCTTTACACACGAATCAAAACAGAGAATACTAAAACTTCTGTTCTCTTCCTGTTGACAAGATAGTAGCTCGTGTCGTTACTTGGCATGTACCGCCTCTCCATCATGTCAAGGTCCTTCTTTCTGGAGCCATTAACAACTTCCATGGCTATCTTGTCTCCCTATCAATCGCACTGTGACAGCTTGTCACCAAATCACAAGATAATTCTTTTATTACATAGTCTAATCATTTACAACAATATTAAGTAATCTATATATCTGACTAATCTTTCTATCTAGACGCTTTGAGCATACGATAGATGGAACCTCTGGATCTAACCCAGATAACGTCTTCTATAATCTAACACTTTCAACTAGAATAAATCTATCTAATTTCTTGAATATGGTGATCCTCCTCTTGGTGTGACTGTCTGGTCAATGACAGTCTGCAGCTTCGCTAAATTCTGCTCACCAAGGTGGACTAACATGTTCTCACCCGGGGTTTGGAAGCGTGTTCCCCGATTAGTTCTCGTATCGTGATCCCGGGTGCCAGTGATACACCTTACCGTCGATTACAAGGCTATGGTCGACACCTCTGACTAATTTGATGCAGGCCGCGTTTCGTACAATCCAACTTCAGCCGTTTTCGAGACAGTCTACTAGACTAGTTTGTTGTCATTTTCAGTTGATCATCAAGAACTAATGTCCGTAAAATCCACAACTAACAAGTCTCACAAGGATAACGTCCACACCTGACTCACTCGAAGTGATCAGTTTATTTTCTCGAAGTCGCTGGGTAAGGTTCACTATCCCTTTCATTAAGAAAACATGCAATTCTTAAGGAACTCATAGTGGATAACTTCCCGGTTAGCTCTGCCTATTGTACTTTGTGTCTCGGCCTTTATTGGCTCATATGCTACTCCCTATCCAACATGGCCACAGGTCACGAAGTACTTCTGTTCCCTCCCGGTTCACAAGATAGTTGCTCGGGTTGCAACTCGGCCTGTCAATCTTGTCAAGTTAATCTTTTCTGTAGCCATTACACATCCCTGACTATCTTGCCTCACTTTCAATCTCACTGTGACAGCTTGTCACCAAATCACAAGAAGATCATCTTTCAAAAAATGACTAGACATAACGGAATGGGCCGACGTTCTCATCTACCGACTTCTTTCAATGACAATTAGACCCTACAACACTGACGATAAGCTAGCTCTTCTATTGAACACTCGTGTTAAATCCCTAGAACCATCGTACAAACTCACTAAAGTAAAACCAACCATTTGCAGTTCCCATGTCCTGACGTTCGGACAGAGACAAATCAAGACCGGTTTTGTCAAAGAATGCACGACATGCGTGATCTCTGAACCCCCTCTCATCTGCCACCAGCTTTAACCTTTCAGTGGCCAAGTTGTGAGTTACACCTCCCATATTTCATTCATGACATTGCACAAATATATAACACTGACCCTCTTACATAGATTATTTCCATTCTTGTCACTGCTAGCATTTATTGCAGGCATTTTATCTCTGTTGTTACAAAGTTTCTTTTATCTTTGTTTGTTATGACCAATTCTGGCGTTAGTGGCACACACAATGTGGGTAGGAATAGCGTGTTGTATGATGTTATTTCTGTTTCAATGGGGGGGGGGGGGGGGGGGGGCATCTGCTGAATGACTTGCTTTATTACATTGGTTTTGAATTTTGGTGTCACCTTTTCCATCTACTGAGATTATGTTTCCAAGGTGCGCGAAATATTCCTCTAAAATTTATGTGCAGAAGCAGTCTTTTGTTTTCTTTGCAGGACGAAGAGCTTGTAGAAACCGCCACTATGTCCGTTTATCGGGACCGATGATTCGGTACGTTGAATGAACTCACAGCAGCCAGCTATTCATAGATAAGCAAACTGTAGCTGACCAAGACTCTATTCCGCACCCGAACGACGGCTCTAAAAATAGGCTGCACTCGTCTAGTCTGGTTAAGAAAATGAAAGAACACAGTGGCTTGGAGAGGCAGATAGTGGAAGGCACGGTGCTTGGGAAGACTGGAAAAGGTCGTCTCAGAAGAAGATGGTATACGGACATTAATGACAGTTTGAGGATGTCCGTGTGTGAAGGGGGTTGTCTTGTTAGAAATAGAGATGTGGTCAGGGTTTTGAATGAGACTATGCACTGGTCAGAACATATCGCATGCCTTGACATGATGACATATAATATCATCATCATGTAGCATGTTCTTTATAGAACGTCGCTCCCATCCCAACCCGTTTGAAAGAAACTCTTTCTCTTGTCAAAGATATAGCCTCCGCTACAGTCATACCCAGGCATTCACGAATATATTGGTGCCATCAACTTCTCGGTCTACCCTTGCCAGTTTTGTCTGGCACAATACCTTCCATCGCCGTTCTCTCGACACGGTTGAGTTTCTTGATGTGACCAAAGCATTTAAATTGTCTGGGCAAAAATGGAATTGATAAACCAGTTCTCCTCTATGTTCAACTCTTGTCGAATGTCTATATTTGTCTTTTTCTCCGAGTAGGGTATTCTGATCAACTTTCTATAACATCTTGACTCGAAAGAATAATATATATATATATATATCTGTAAATCCTATAGTTCTTGAGTGAAAATATTTTATATTTTGAAGAAAAAAAATACCACATTTGCACCTTTTTATCGAATTATTTCCAATATCTTTATTGTCTTGTTTTCTGCTTGCAATTCACAACAGTTGTGTTGTGTTGCCACTGTTAAAAGCAATTTTAACAAACTAATTTTCTCTCATTATTTTTATTATTAACTCTAAACACATCAACACTTCGCATTCTGCGCCTTTCTGAAGTTTGCGCTCTAGTCTGGTCTGATGGCAGCTAAAGCTATCAGTCTTCTTCGTTCGTTCGTTCGTTCGTTCTATTTCTCCAGCTACCAAACCTTGAATTTGGGCTTTGCAAGTAACAGGATGTTATCCGGAGAACGGAATGCGTTGTGTCGTAGTTTACAGCTTGGCTGTGATATTTGCACCTGTCCAACACATCCGACTTCAGCAGGAGACTATCATTCTAACACTTCTAGGGTAGAAGGCTCTCTGTGCGTGGTCCACGAGAAAGAGACAACAGCCCCATTGAGACTACACCCAGGCAACAACTGTATACTTATATGCGGGTAAAACGATCGATAATAAACATTCAATAGAAGCAATTCGTTATACTGAGGCGTAGATGAGGATCGGGTATTGGTGGTGGGAGGCGGTGAAACTGAAATGACGCAATGACCACCTGCTGGATGACGTCACCGAAATCGATGACCAGTAAAGCACAGATTGCAGAAGTTTTGAATCAAATGTGAATCTGTCTTAGGAGCAGAGGACAGGTACGTGGTTACCTGGCAATGTCCTGACATACCCGTCACATTTACACAATTACCTGCCTGCTTACACAACAACATGTATACCTTTTGTCTGTCTACCTACCTATTTACATAAATGCTGGCATTACTATACATCTACTTGTCTACCTGCTTGACTACATGCACACACGTTTACTTACCTGTCTACCTACCTGACTACGTGCCCACGCACCTTCTTCTTCTGCGTTCGTTCTCGATCTCCCGCTACCAAGCCCTGGACAGGGCTTTGCAAGTAGCAGGATGTAGTCCAGCGATCGGACACATCCGTCCTCGGCAGGCCCATACGTCTATTTACCTGTCTACCTACCAGACTACGTGTCTACACATACTTACCTGCTTGCCTACTTGATTTCGTTAATACAAATACTTGCCTACCTACCTATTCGTTTATGTGTAACAGTTCTAGCTGGAGCATAGGCGTTTAGGGCAAGGGGGATTAGGATAGCGACTTTTGAAATAAATGTTGCCTGGATGTGTGTCAAGGCCACTGATCGTCTCGACACTAATTCGACAAGGGAAACGATGAGTTAGGTGTAAGAATGTGTCTGGTACAGATGTAGGGTGTTCGGAGCTGATTTGGGGGTTCGGAGCTGACCACTCTGGCGTTCCGATTTAGTGTAATGGGGGCGGGAGCGGTGTTGGTGACAGAAGCCGCCACGACCAGCCACGACACTTAGAGTGACAGGGATTCGGGGATAATCATCCAATAATAACTAGTTGGAGATAATTCCAAATTAAGACTGATGGCTAAGTCAAACAACCAACATAAAGCCATTGGACAGCCATGACGTTGCTTGAGACCATAAAATACTCGGCAAAGATGAATTCAGCAGAATGGCAATTAGAGAAATTGATAGGCTGTTAGTAATCCAGCAGACTGAAAGATATAATGAGTTTGCAGGGTGTCTGAACCTGGATACAACTTTGAGTTTTGATCAGTCGCTCTGTAAGTGTGTGTTGGACACCCTGTAAACAGTAAGAGTTCTGAATGTGTGTCGAACGTGCAGGGCACCTAGTGAACAATGCGTGACCTAGTTACATATGAATTTAAAACTGAGGTATGTGAATGTACAGATCGCCTAAGTAAGAGATCTGCATGTCTGTGGTATTGTGCAGGACACTTTAGGAACGATGTGTGTTCTGAGGTATGTGTATGCACAGATCGACTGTGTGTGTGACTACAAGTGAGTACGTGATCCGACTATGAGTCACGTGATCTAATTGCAAAATAATGCACAGATCGTATGAACATATGTGAACTGGTTGTATGTAGATATACAGATCACCTGACTGAAGATGATCTAATTGTGTGTGAATGCACAGAACGACAGAGTACGCAATACGAACTGAGGACGAGTTTGTTGAGTGTGTAGATAAGGGGAGTGTAGAAACTGGGTTATTAGTTAGAGGAAATATTCAAAAGCTAGTGCTGAAAACCTCCGTTGCAGTAGTTTTAATATATTGTGATTATTCAATTCAGATGTATTTTGTTCCTATTGCTAATATTGTTTCTGTTGATTTGTGTTAATCAATTATGTTACATTGTGACAGGAAAGTGTTTACTGCGTTTTACGGTGTGTAATCGTGTCGTGGTGTGGTGTGGATACATGATGTAACAGCGAAACCTAGACTTGGCCACATATGTGTCATTACATCAACTTACCTGTCTACTTACTTGACTATATGCTTGACTACATGGAAATACATTTACTTATCTGCTACCTATTTTAATAGGTGCTTACACATACTTATCTGTCTACCTATTTAATAGGTGCTTACACATACTTATCTGTCTACCTATGTAATACGTGCTGACACATACTTACCTGCCTAGCTATTTTAATACATGCTTACACACACTTACCTACCTACCTATTTTAATACGTGCTTAATCTTACTTATCTGCCGACCTATTTTAATATATGCTAACACACACTTATCTGCCGACCTATTTTAATATTTGCTTACATATACTTACCTACCTACATCCTTGATTGCAAACATACAAATCAACTCATCTATATCCCTTCCCAGTTACACTAGATATGTCTGCCAATCTGTCTACCAAGTTACTTACTTTTCTTAACTGCTTATCAACTTACCAATAAAATTATCAACTTTTCTAAACTGCTTATCAACTTACCTACAAAATTACCTACTTTTATAAACTGCTTATCAACTTACCTACAAAATTACCTACTTTTCGAAACTGCTTATCAACTTACCTACAAAATTACCTACTTTTATAAACTGCTTATCAACTTACCTATAAAATTACCTAATTTTCTAAACTGCTTATCAACTTACCAATAAAATTATCAAATTTTCTAAACTGCTTATCAACTTACCTACAAAATTATCTACTTTTCTAAACTGCTTATCAACTTCCCTACCAAAATTACCAACTTATCTAACAACTTACCTATTTCCAAACTGATTATCAACTTAGCTAAAAACTTATTTCTTTCCAAACTGTTTATCAACTTATCTGACAACGTACCTACTTCTCCAACTGCTTATCCCCCTATGAAGAATGGCTGATAAAGACGGCATCATTGCATATGACGCCCCTATATGTGTTTATCACTTTTATTGCTCCCATGGCAATCCGAAATTGTCCCCTGACTTCGAAGGGTATCCATTTACAGCTGGGTCGTCTGGGAAAAGCGGTCATATTACGAAACGACCCACGTCATGTCCGGTCTGATTACGACACGATTTGAATCGTGTACGATGGGATTGTAAGCCCACAATTCACATACAACTCGCTTCACTATCAACCTATTAACCTACTGTCCTAACTGCTCATCAGTCTATCTACCAATTTACATACCTTCCAAACTATCTATATATCTACCCACCTACCTGCCAACCCACCAACATACCTATCAAGGCCCGAAAAGTACATGATTTAAAAGCTTGAAGATGACTTCCTCTGATCCCTGTTGTGATATATTCAGTTCAGTTGTCATCTCGACATAAAAGCTTGGTTGCAACTGATCTTCAATAGACCTCTGTTGCCTTGATGGTTTCTACTTCTTCTTCTTGTAAACAAAGTTCCACTTTCAACCTCTTAACATACTTTACTAACTGCCTATCAGCATATCTACCAACTTATACATGATTTAAAAGCTGGGAGTTGACGTCTTCTGATTCCTGTTGTGATATATTCAGTTCAGTTAACTTAATATCTTTATACTGGTTTAGAAGACTCTACAGAGTCTGTATACAACCAGTTTCTTGGAAGGTGGTTTTTACCGATGAGCGAGTCCATCTTAATAGACTCAAACACTAGAGTTAAGTAAACCCGCAGCCAGTTAGGCGCCATCTATAGCTGCTCTTAACAAACCACCTGGGGAAAGGTTCAAATAACTTGGGTAGATTTTTTATTTGAATGTTGTCCGAGCAGCGGCTGTTAAGCCTACTCTTTTTTATTTCCGACTGCCAAAGAATTTGTATGGTGCTTGACACTAAACACGGGAGTCCGATCTCACTATCCAGAGATCAAATGAATTTTTATCAGAGGATCTATGTTAATAAAATCCACCTTGATTCGAGCACGCGACCTCAGGCACACAAGCCGGATACCTTACCTCGAGACCAAGGAATTCCCCACAACATCAAAGGTCGATTGCAACTGATCTTCAAAAGACCTCTGTCAGTTGCTTTAATGATATCTCCATCTTCTTCATCGTCTTGTAAACAAAGCTCAGAACTCCTAGACCACAGGCTTCATAATCAACCTATTAACCTATCTACCAACTTACCTACCTTCCTAACTACATATCTATCTACCAACCTATTTCCAACCCACCAACAGTCTATCAACACGATCTCTATGCTTACCACCTTAGCCATCATATCGATACACAACATAATATTACATTTACCAAACAACCACGCCCAATCATCACTTACCTTCTCAAAGCCAAACCTTCAAGTGAAGCTTTACATCTTCTACCTACCGCTAACATCTGTCAACTGACCACGAAGAATGTATTCACAAACATACAGATCAATACACGAACTGCATATCGACGTTTTGTTATTATATTAAAAACACGTTTTCACCTTTTCCAATCTGTTCACACTGGATCAATAATTATCCCGCTATTTTCCTAGTTACCGGAAAACTCATTTTGTACTTAGATTTCTCAGTCCAGGGGTCTAGCTTAACGCCGGTACTTAATATCTCTAGAAGATTGCTTGTACACATACACACGCCCCCCCCCCCCCCCCAAAAAAAAAGCCAGTTTCCAAATACACACGCCTGCATACTTCAGATCAAGCTCCAGTCCCGTGTGTGTCACAGGGCCCATGCTAGACAAAAGAAGGACGCGACAAGGCCCGAAATGTACATGATTTAAACGCTCGGAGATGACATCATCTCATTGCTGTTGTACTATATTCAGTTCAGTTGTCATCTGGACATCGAAGGTCGGTTGCAACTCATCTTCAAAAGATCTATGTTGCCTTTATGGTATCTTCTTCTTCTGCAGCCTCCTCCTCCTCTTCTTCTTCTTCTTCTTTTTCTTCTTCTGCAGCCTCTTCTTCTTCTTCTTCCTCTACGTTCGTCCTAAAATGACAGTTTATGACATGTCGTAACTTACATTGAGGCTGCGATATCTGCGCCTTTTGACCAGGAATTTCCGATTTCAGCACGGCATTTTTTGGACCGGGTTTGCCTTGTCTCATCAATCCCTAATCTCTTAATCAGGCTGCGTGGTTGCAGTCTGTTTTCAGGGCCGCCACGTGAAGGCGGAATAGGATCTTGGCCAGTTAAGGTTCACTGACGCTGATGCAAGCTTCACAAGTGAAAACGATTTAGCTGTCTGGCGTGCCAGATTATGCACTACTGCACGATGCTCTTAAACTTTGGTGGCGACAGTGATGACATGTTGGATCCAGACGTTTGCTTGCAGCCTCCCAAACGCAGAGCTCGAACAAATATACAGAAATGTGCATGGTGTCCTAATGCGTACAAGTATAACTGTATGAATTAATTAAAAAAACAAAAACAAAAAAACGGACAAACGACATTTTCCCCATTGCTGGGGTAGTCGAGGGGTTTTGAAGGCTGAGGACTACTTGTCGCTTCGCCACTGCCGTCGCCACGTCGTATGCTGGCTATGTTTATTTATTTCATCCCTAACAGAAAAACAACATATGCCATACCGGGAATTCGAACCGAATTAATAAACCAATCAAAACCTTTCAGCCCCCTATGGCTTGGCTTCGTTCGTTCTCAATCTCCCACTACCAAACCCTGAAAGGGCTCAAGTAGCAGAATGTAGTCCAAAGAACGGAATGCGTTGTGTCGTAGTTTACAGCTTGACTGCGATATTTGCACCTTTCGGTCCAACACATCCGACTTCAGTAATCATTTTTTAGTTGCGGGTTAGCATTCCCTCTTCGATCCCTTCTCCTTAGCCAGTCTGCCCTGCTGCAGCCTGTTATCCAGGATCACCGCGTGGAGGCGTAGAAGGGTCTTGGCAGATCTGTTTCGCTGACCTTGACGCTAACAGTCAGCTATGGGTCGCTGATCACTGCAGCTCGTGCGCTGCTCAGCATCTTCTGATCCTAGCCTCCTATCGAGAACAGGTCCTCAAAAAATATATGTCGATTAAAAAAAAAGAGATATCGGTTGTTGTTCGTCCTTTACGGATGATGAAGACCTTTTATAATGTCGTTCAACTAGTCATTTCACAGCTGAGTATTCTGTGAGTTTGGGTTGTGGATGAGTGCAAAGATGGCTCAAGAGAACGAAGAGGAAGAAGAAGAGGAAGAAGAAGAAGAAGAAGAAGAGGAAAAGGAAGAAGAAGAGAATAAGAGTAAGATGATGAAGAAGAAGATGATAATGAAGAAGATGAAGAAGAGGAAAAAGAAGAAGAAAAAGAAGAGAATGAAGAAGAAAAAGGAGAAGAAGAAGATGAAGAAGAAGAAGAAGAAGAAAACAATATGAGATCTGCATGCCCCGGGCAGCGAGGGCAGGGAATGTTCGCTTCGCGAGACGGTGATAGTTCACTGGCTTTTCCAGTCTGCCTCCGTTGTTCTGCTGCAACCTTTTTTCAAGCCTCTGCGGAGAGCTGTGCGCCAGGTCGACGGTCTTGCGCAGCATCTTCCCATTTTTTCGTGGCTTGTGCTGAAAGCCGTTACCCCCAAGGCCCCCCCCCCCCCCAATCCTTGAAGCGTTCGCCCTTCTGCAGATTTTGGTAAACGCTCGGTAAGCACAGCAGGACAAAACAGCAAGACATCACCTAGGTTACAGCCACAAGATCTTGCCACGGGCGAAGAACAAACGTCCCCGACGAAGACCTTGTGGACGTAACGTTGGTCTCGTTTTGTTTTTGTCCTGGTGTGGTGAATAAGTGATCACCTATGTCTGATTTTCACCGATTTTCGATGCACCTTCTATCGATTTATTTGTACATAACAAATACACGTAAACTTGTTCTGCCTTGTCCATTTATTACAGCTCTGTACATGTCTTTCCTTATCTCTAGAAGAAAACAGGTACATTGGCCGTACAAATACGATTTCTTGCGGCTTTCTCAGCATCGCGTCACTATCCCTCTTGGCAGATGATCTTTTTTCTGTCTTGGAAAACAGAGTTGTATATATGTATTAGTTTTCTATTGGACTAGTTAATTCGTTAATTTTTTGCGTTTTCTCCCCTCCGAATAACTTCGCATAAATGTCGGCGCTACACATTAGTACTACTGTTAAACCTGATTCGTATTTTCACGGTATATTACACACCGCTGAACTTCACGAGACTGGCACCCTTCCTCTTATCTGCAGACAGTGTCGGTGTGACGGTGAAATTTAGACACATGACTATAATGGACTAGAACACGGCCATGGAGACATTCCCAACACACCACTCAAGCGCCGGGTGATGTCCCTACGACTTATTGCGGTTATGGAAAAGACAAGACGCAACGATAGATGTCACCACCCGCCACTACCTTGCGGGATATCCGTTTACGGGAAAGCCTTCGGGAGTAAACCCTGAAAAAAAAATCTGCATCCTGTAATATCTCAAGTCGTCTCGATAATGTCTTGCCACTGGCCAAAGGTAGCTGTAGTCAAGAGTTTAAGCTCTCACAGTGATGAACGGAAACGGTAGACGATCGAATCCCGCAAGTTTCAAGCGACCCCTGATCTCACGGGAGGTAAGAGCAGAGTGCCTGCATCCTGAGTTATCTATAGTCGTCTTAACCAATAGTCTTGCCACTGATCCAAGGTAACTCGGGATAAGAGTGAGATTGATGACCAGCGCATAATCTTCCTCGCTATAATCCAAATACAGCGCACATCACATTATTAAGACAAAACCGTCTGCTATTGTGGCCGTCATCGCTGCGCGAGGGGCAATAACTTATATCAGAACGAGAGAGTCGTGTTGACAAATAGCGCAGTTTCTTTCTCACTATAGTCCGAATCAACCCACCAGTCACCCATTTCTTGCGGACACAGCAAAAGAAAAGACTGTCCCTATGACTGAACAAAGAGAGTGGTCTTAATCACGTGTGATGGACGTGCATTATGTGTTAGTTGACTTGTCCATATTTGCTTAAGTTTCATGGCTTACAATGTCTACGCAATGAGATCGCCATACCCAACTCTGTTTAGTCATCCCTTACGACGTGCTTGCCCTATTTACAGTTGTACTATTCGAAGCTCCCTATTCGGACCCCATCACCACTTGGTATGCTCACATCAATATCGCTGGCTGAAATCAAAGTGGTGTGTACTTGTCAAACTGATATTGACTTTGCCTGGGTTGTTGTTCGGGCCAAGACATGCCCAAGGCCATGGACGCTGAGCTGAATGCATGCCAACAACGCTGTGATAACTTGCATACACATACATAAACACATAAGTATTCATTTTTATACACATAAATACGCAATGAAATATGTACCTTATTAATATGTGTTTGTCTATATATATATATATATATATATTATATATATATATATATATATATATATATATATATATATATATATATATATATATATATATATATATTATATATCACATACACACATCCAGGAGAAGAGGGGGAGGGGGTAAAGTAACTCATGCTAGGACTAGGTAAAACCTACACATTAAGACCCCCACCTCACGTCACGGTCAGACTAAACAAACTGACCAATACCACATCGCATGTCACGGTCAGAATAAACAAACTGACCAAGACCCCACCTCATGTCACGATCAGACTAAACAAACTGACCAAGACCTCACCTCATGTCACGATCAGACTAAACAAACTGACCAAGACCTCACCTCATGTCACGATCAGACTAAGCAAACTGACAAAGACCCCGATCTCATACCACGGTCAGACTTAACAAACTGACCATGACCTCACTTTATGTTAGATTCAGGTTAAACAAATTGACAAAAGACCCCACTTTATGTTAAATTCAGGTAAAACAAATTGACGAAAGACCCCACTTTATATTAGATTCAGGTTAAACAAACTAACGAAAGACGCCACTTTATGTTAAATTCAGGTAAAACAAATTGACGAAAGACCCCACTATATGTTAGATTCAGATGAAACAAACTAACGAAAGACGCCACTTTGTTAGATTCAGGTAAAACAAATTGACGAAAAGTCAGATGAAACAAACTAACCAAGACACCCACGCACTGCACCAGGAAACAGTTAGTGTTACAGAAGTCTGGTCAACAAGATTGGTATCGACACTGTGAGAGAGCCTAAAACAGTCTTGCATTGCTCAATATTGAGGAAACCTCAGACACACTGTAATCAGAACGCCACTGGATGTAAGAAGAGACGTTTTATAACTCTCGGCCCGAGAATAGTCTCTAAACGTGATGAACTTAGATACTAAAGCTTCGACAGCAACAACAACTACTTGACAACCACATCTCTTTTTGGATTCTTTTTGGATACTTTGTATTGGATTGTTTTTGGGTACTCGGTATTGGATTGTTTTTGGGTACTCTGGGCCTGCTCAAGAACAAGGTTATGAGCCTTCTTGTGTCTGGATTTCATCAACAACCAGGTTATGAGCTCTCTTTGTGTCTGTGCCTCCACAACAGCCAGGTTATGAGCTCTCTTCGTATCTGTGCCTCTACAACAACCAGATTATGAGCTCTCTTTGTGTATGTGCCTCCACAACAACCAGGTTATGAGCTCTCTTTGTGTCCGGGCCTCCACAACAACCAGATTATGAGCTCTCTTTGTGTCTGTGCCTCCACAACAACCAGGTTATGATCTGTCTTTGTGTCTGTGCCTCCACAACAACTAGGTTATGAGCTGTCTTTGTGTCTGTGCATCCACAACAACCAGGTAATGAGCTGTCTTTGTGTCAGGGCCTTCACAACAACCAGGTTATGAGCTGTCTTTACAGCCCATGTAATTTTCAACATTCTTCAGTAAAACCCCATTTCTGTTGTCTGCAACGATCTCTGTAATTGCCCTCTGATTGCCCATGACTCGCTGATGTATGTCAATATTGGATCCACGTAACATCCAAGAACTCTCTTCCTTAATCCCAGCGCAATGGTTTTGTTGCACACATCTTCTTAAATTATTAATTTTAAATCCAAAATAATTGTTCTATCCGGGGTAAAAAAAAATTAAAATACAAATAAAAGTCGTACGACTGGATTTCCATTGCGGAAGTTGAAGAGGGGTTTTTAAGCTTTGAACTACAATTCGCTTCGCCACTGCTGTCGCCACGTCGCGTGCTGGCTATGTTTGTTTATTTCCACCCCCGACAGATCAACAACGTATGCTTTGCCGGGGATTCGATCCGCTGATCTCCTTGTCAGCTGTCAGGTTTTGAAACCATTCAGCCACGTGCTCCTCATCTGCCGTAAAATAGACACTTATTCAGCACACTACGTGACGACTGTCTGCATAGTCGGCCTCTATTCTTGAACCATATAAGTGTTATCCCCTCCTCAGCAGACCCCAGCAATGAGAATAATTATTGAGTTGACTGTAATCGTCCTATTGCTGTTTTTTGTTTTTTTACACATCGCGTATTTAGGATTGAATCCCCCAAAGCGTTCAAGTTCCCAAAGCCAGTGTGTTATCCATTCTGCCAGTAAAGATTAATATTAAAATTAGAGTTTGAGATGTCTGTAATTAATTTTTATTCCAGATTACATGAGAAGCGGGGGCCGCCATGGCAGGGAGGGGAAATTTTCGTCTCTCAAAGAATGAACGAAAGCCCGGAAAGATGTATCTTCCAAACTCGCAAGTTTCAAGTGATCCTGGTCTAAAAGGAGGTGAGATCTAGTACCAAATCCTATCGGAGACGAACGCTAAACTCAGAGGTCCAACTTGCACATAAAAGAGCCATTGACAGTTCAAAATCGATAAGAGCAGGTTGTTGGTAACTTTCCAAGTAACAACAAAAATATTCTACGAATAATGAAATTCATATCCAATACTTTGGATCAAAATGCTTAGCAGCGCATGAGATGCAGTGGTCAGCGACCCATAGCTGACTGCTACTGTCAGGGCCAGCGAACCAGAGCTGCCAAGACTCTTCTACACCTCCATGCGGTGATCCTGGATAACAGGCTGCAACAGAGCAGACTGGCTTAGGAGAAGGGATCGAAGAGGGAATGCTAACCCGGTACTCAAAAAATGCTTGCTGAAGTCGGATGTTTTGGACCGAAAGGTGCAAATATCGCAGCCAAGCTGTAAACTACGACACAACGCATTCCGTTCTCTGGACTACATTCTGCTACTTAAGCCCTTTTAGGGTTTGGTAGCGGGAGATTGAGACTGAACGAAGCCAAGCCATATCCAATACTTCACATACTTTTCCACAGGCCTAGTACGGCGAAGGAAGTGACATCGGAGATCCAATGTACACATTGTGCACATAGAAGAACCCTTGGATGTTGAACATCGAAAAATTAGGTTGTCCGCCACTGCTTGGACAACAACAAAGATGTCGATATATAAAAGAATTTCTACCCAATATGTCACATGTCTTCCGACAGGCCCTGTGCGTCGCAGATCACTCTACTGCCGTTGTTGCTCTCGGTACCTCTAAACGCAACCATCAAGATTGGTTTGATGCGAACTGTGAATTGATCAAGCTTTTGCTAGACAAGATGCACCAAACCCACCGTACATACACTAAAGATCCTCTGTGACGAAAAAGAATGCTTTTGCAAGAGCTCGATCAGCAGTACAGAGACAACACCGTGAAATGCAGCATGCGTGGCTCAGTGGGAAGGCTGATGAGATTCAGAATTTTGCTGACAGGTCTTATATGATTCATTGTTACAGTGTATGCAGGCTGTCTACGGTCCGTATAGATCTGATCTGGCACCGCTATTAAGCGAAGATGGCAATTCTGTAATCAGGTCAGGTCACGTCATCCCGTAACCGGTGAGGTCGTTGAGGCACACATGAAGACATACTCACAACCCCACGCCACCCTTCTCTGTCAGCTGCCGCTGCCTGTGCCCCTTCTGGTCGGAGATTGGTCCATTCTTTTATGTTGTCCTCCCATCTCTTTTTGGGCCTGCCTCTTCGTCGTCTGCCTTTGCCATTTCCGTAGATGATCGTATTTGCAAGACCATTTGATCTCGATATGTGACCGTACCAAGCGAGTTTCCTTCTTTTGACAGTAGCCAAGAGGTCTTCAAAAGGCCGTATTGCTGTTGTAATTCTATCTCGTATTTCCTCATTTGTAACTCGATTTTGTACGTGACGTTTAAAAGTCTTCGGAAACGTCTCATCTGAAGGTCAGCTGTAACTGTCCATGTCTCACAAGCATAGAGGAATATTGACAGGACCATTGTACGCATTAATCTGATTTTCGTGTATAATGAAACAGCATTATCTTGCCAGATTTTGTTAAGCCGTGCAAGCGCTGCTATTGTCTGTGCTATTCTGTAATCACAGAGAAAGATAAGCTACTGGTACGATTGGCTGAACATTTAGCTAATGCCCTTAATAGAACATCTACTGTTGATGAGGAAGAAATTGATAATCTGCCGCAAATAGAAATGAATGAGAGCATGGACGATCCTCCGACCTAGCAGGCAACTAGGACTACGATTGACCTCCTCTCAAACGACAAAGCTCTGTGAGCTGAGGCCATCCCAGCAGAGATCTGCAAAACTGACGGACAAAAGATGGTTGGAAAGCTTACTCAGTTGTTTTGGTGAAATGGGGAAGAAAAAGAGCATCCCACAGGAATTGAAAGACGCTGTCATTGTTCGTTTACATAAGCGTAAAGGCAGTAAAAAAATATGTGATAACCACAGAGGAATATCTCTGCTGTGCGTTGGAGGAAAGGTGCTTGCAAAAATACTTCACCCGGAGCAGGGTGATGTAAATGGAACTGGTTGTATACAGACTCTACAGAGCCTCCTAAACCAGTATAAAGACGTTAAGTTAAGTTAAGGGGCTACTGCCTGAGACTCAATATAGCTTTAGAAAGAACCGTGGGACAATTGATAGCATCTTTGCTATAAAACAGATCCAAGAAAAATGTCAAGAACAGTATGATACTATCTATACAACGTTTGTGGACCTCACTAACTCGTTGTTACCGTACATCGTAACGGTCTGTGGAGAGTTATGGTCAAGTTTAGGTGCCCGGCAACATGCGTTGCGATGATGCGATAATTGTATGATGGCATGTATGCCCGAGTTATTGATCAGGGAAACTACTCTGCCTCCTTTAGTGTTATTAACGGTGTGAAGCAGAGCTGTGTGCTGGTCCCGGCTCTTTTCAGTTTGGTGTCTTAAGCCATGATGTGGAATGCCTACAGCGATTGCAACGTTGGAGTTGGGCTTCACTATCGCACTGACTGCGGACTATTCAATCTGAAACGGTTCAAGGTCAAAATCCAAATCTACAGGGTTACTGTACGTGATTTACTTTATGCGGATGACTGCGCCTGAAATTCAAGTATGTAGGTTGACATGCACGTGCACGGTTCGCCACAGCTTGCGTAACTTCGGCCTCACCATCTCTATATCGCAAAGACAAAGATTCTACATCACCCGTCACCAGATATGTCCTGTTCAGAACCTTCAATCACGGTACACGGTCACTATCTAAAAAATGTCTCGGGTTGTTCACATAGATGATGAAGTGAATACAAGAACAGCTAGGGCGGGTGCGACATTTTGGCAGACTTTGTAGTAAGGTGTAGAATAGGCCAGGGATCAAGACTCAAACAAATATGAAGGTTTGCGCTACATTGTTTTGTTTTGTTTATTTTACGTGTTTGCCTCACTAGTTTCTACTGGCGGAGGCGCGCCTATTCCACCCCAGACCGTAGTCAATTGGGCGATATTAAGACGCATAAACCAGTGCTTGGATGTATATGTGGGTCTGTGTGAGACCCGGACCGTCAATAGTAGTCATGTCGGGAAATTAAACCACGCCCACTGTTAGCGTAAGCTGCTGAGGACATGGTGCCAAATACAGATCGGGAATGTCCAGTATATACTCCATGATATATGCAGCACAGATATGATAGGCTGGTCATGTGGTACGCATGTCGGATCAACGTTGTACAAAAAAGCTGTTCTATGGTGAACAGCAAAATGGCAAGAGAGCAAGCGATGGTCAGCGGAAAAGGTACAAGGGCCCACTAAAGAGATCACTGATCCAGTGCGGTATTAACCGCGATGGCAAGGAAAGAATCGCCACCAATCGCACAGACTCGTGCAGCACTATTGCTGAGAGTGGTCAGAGACATGAGGCATCAAGAATAAATGATGTTATACAGAGACATTCCCTTCATAAGTCAGCTCACATCAACACTTCTTTAACCCCAGTGGTAGGAAGTGTTCTATTTTCTTTAACTAAGAGGGGCAGACAATTCATGGCCCAGAGTGGCTTATTTAACCATTTTGGAACTCAAGCGAACAGTGAGTGTTGACAAAGTGGTCCTCATCGATTACGAAGGACGAACACACAAAAACCAAAACAAACGCGGCAGGAAGTAAATTTGAAACAACATACAATCCTCTTATTGATAACCTTGGGCGATTTGGCAGCAAACATGCGCTTACCATTCTGAATGCTACAGTTCCAAGTATTGGAAATGAGCTGCACATTTTTTAAATTGCTAAATACAATGTCCAGAACGGAGGCAAAGTTCACTGTAGAAGTGGGAACAAAGGTTTGAATCTACAACCTTTGAAGCAGCCCAGAATAACCGGATAGTGGGAACAAGAGGTTTCAATCTACAACCTTTGAAGCAACTCAGACCGTTTAGTTATAGCCTCAAACTGACAGTGGAACAGCCGTAACGGACAACAAGATGTAGGGTAGAAAGTGTATATACATCTAGAGTAGAAGTTTCATTATGGCTTCAAACTGACAGTGGAACAACGATTGGTGAATATGAAAGCTCAATGTTTTGGTACAAGCTTTTATTAATGCTAAGATTGATTTTTTTGTTTCAGTATAGAATTGTAATTTTTGTTTGTTTTTTGTGTTTCTTGTGTAAATTCTTCCTCTTCCTCGTTCGTTCTCAATCTCCTGCTAGAAAGATATGAAAAGGGCTTTGCAAGTAGCAGGATGTAGTCTGGAGAACAGAATGCGTTGGGTCGTAGTTTACATATTGACTGCGATAGTTGCACCTTTCGGTCCGACACATCCGACTTCAGCAGGCATTTTTGAGTACCGGGTTAGCCTTCCCTTTTCGATCCCTTCCCATTAGCCAGTCTGCTTTGTTGCAGCCTGTTATCCAGGATCACCGTGTGCAGGCGTAGAAGGGTCTTGGCAGTTCTGGTTCGCTGGCCTTGACGCTAGCAGTCAGCTATGGATCGCTGGCCCTGACGATAGCAGTCAGCTATGGTTCGCTGGCCCCGACGCTAGCAGTCAGCTATGGTTCGCTGGCCCCGACGCTAGCAGTATGCTATGGTTCGTTGACCTTGACGCTAGCAGTCAGCTATGGTTCGCTGGCCCTGACGCTAGCAGTCAACTATGGGTCGCTGGCCCTGACGCTAGCAGTCAGCCATGGTTCGCTGGCCCTGACGCTAGCAGTGAGCCATTGGTCGCTGGCCCTGACGCTAGCAGTCAGCTATGGGTCGCTGGCCCTGACACTAGCAGTGAGCCATGGATCGCTGGCCCTGGCCCTGACGCTAGCAGTGAGCCATGGGTCGCTGGCCCTGACGCTAGCAGTCAGCTATGAGTCGCTGGCCCTGACACTAGCAGTGAGCCATGGGTCGCTGGCCCTGACGCTAGCAGTCAGCTATGGGTCGCTGGCCCTGACGCTAGCAGTCAGTTATGGATCGCTGACCGCTGCAGCTCATGCCCTTTCATAAATTGATGAATTTACTCTTTTATTCCTTGTTGTGTATGTGTGTGTTTTCGAATATCCGTCAAAATGTGATAGATTGACAGGTCGTACTAGTAGAGGCTGTGTACAAAATCTCAGTTCTCTAGGTTATGAGAAAGTTGGTTAAAATAGGAGAAATAGAAGTCCACGTAAACGGACAACGGGCATGTCAAGTTAAATAAAAGTTGTAATAATGGTCAACAGAAAGTGTAGTAGAAAGTTAATATCTTCTTCATCTTTTTCTTCTTCTTCTTCTCTTCTTCTTCTTCTTCTTCTTCTTCTTCTCCTTCTTCTTCTCTTCTTCTTCTTCTTCTTCTGAGTTCGTCCTCAATCTCCCGCTACAGGGCTTTGGAAGTAGCAGAATGTATTTCGGAGAACGGGTTGCGTTGTGTCGCTAGTTTATAGCTTGATTGTGATATTTGCACCTTTCAGTCAGACACATCCGTCTTCGACAGGTTTATATATCAATCAATCACCAATCAATACATTTATATCTCCCTATGGAGCATAGGTCTTCAATATATACACGTCAAATTCTCCTGTCATGAGCTTCGTCGTGGATTGTTGAGTTACTCTTTACTTTTGATTTACTTGTTCACAGTTGTATACATTTTGATGGCTTACAATTTCAAGGTGCCAGCCTCAGCCCTCCTTAGTCACCTTATGCGACATGACTGGCAGGTTACAGTGTCCCTATTCTTTGCCCCCCTTTCGGGTCCTGCTAACACTAATTTCAACAAACTGATGTGAACTTCTAATTTAATCAAACTTAAACCTATAAAATGACTTCACCTTAACGTTTAATTATCATAAATTTACCTAAATCTCTAATTACGAAGTACTTCCCTTAATTAACTTCTAATTTTCACAAAGATATCTTCTAGTTTTGACAAACAGAACCTCTAATCTAGTTATCGTATCTTACCTTAGAAGACCATCTCCACAAACACAACAGCTCTGAACTGAAAATCTAAAGGAACGAACGATTATAACAGAAACATCTTACCCCTAATTCGCAGACCTTTAAACCACTTGAGGCATTCTTCCAGAAATGACCATATCCATTGCCCCGGTACTTTTATTATACGTTTAATAGCGCATACCTTTCTCACAATTAGTACATATCCCTTTTCCCCAAAAATCAATGTGACAGCTTGTTACAGTCGCACGGCTGTTGCCGGCTGTCGTATGTACGTTTGTTCTAATCGATACACGTTCTTGGTTTACTGTTGGTATGACAAGGTTTGACCTGCAAGGTCAATATGGGGATCATGTGAAATGAGTAATGTGTAAGTGGGTATGGGACCCTCCCCAGACAAGGACATATGCGAGGTAGCTTTAAACAGATTCAGGAATAGTCGATAGGAGTTTGATTAAGTGTTTGTTTATGTCATGGAAATGATTGTGTTTTAAGTTGGTAGTGCTCTCTCGAGTCTGTTACCTCGAAATGGCAAGGGAGATTACTTGTGCCAATGATCCCAGGAGTTAAGTCAGGGGAGGCGAAAGCTTCCAGAAGGGTCACTTGAGCTGGATAGGTCATGGAGGAAGGGAATAGTCTAAACACGGACAACTCACCTGAAGTATGACTGCAGTGGTCTCTAAGTAAGGTGTCCGCCTCGTGTGCCGGAGGTCACGGGTTCAAAGATTGGTGGAGAACTGATTTTTTCACGTGGATCTGGTAAAAATTCATCTGATCTCTGGGTAGTGAGATCGGACTCCCATGTTCAGTGTCGAGAACGTTAAAAATCCCTTGGCAGTTAGAAATCTAAAAGAGTAGAATTAACGGTCGCTGTCCGGACAAAATTCAAAAATTCCAGTTAAAAATCTACCCAAATTATTTGTATCTTATCCCAGGCCTAGTAAACCGCAGGAAGTTTAAAATACCTACTATCGGCTATCAGCTACCTGGAAACAGACATTTACTATCGGCTATCAGCTATCTGGAAACAGACATTTACTATCGATTAGGCTACCTGAAAACAGACATCTACTATCGGCTATCAGCTATCTGGAAACAGACATCTACTATCGATTAGGCTACCTGAAAACAGACATCTACTATCGGCTATCAGCTATCTGGAAACAGACATCTACTATCGATTAGGCTACCTGAAAACAGACATCTACTATCGGCTATCACCTACCTGGAAACAGACATCTACTATCGATTAGGCTACCTGAAAACAGACATCTACTATCGGCTATCACCTACCTGGAAACAGATATTAACATGCCTGTTTGAATACCAAAAATTCCTCAAGCATTTTCAGAGTGGAGACAGAGACATTGAAGGCTGCAGTAGAAGTAAGACTGACAGGCGAAAGAAATGAAAGCCAGATAGTCCTGTTTACAGATGCCCTTTCCGTGGTTACAGCACTAAAAAGCCAGAAAAATACAGAACTTAATGACTTAAGAGCAGTACTCTGTCAACTATGCCAGCAGTCTACACGCAAAAGAGTAGTGGTACAGTGGGTTCCATCCCACTGTAACATTCAAGCCAACGAGGATGCAGACAGACTGACAAAAGAAGGCGCAATGCTACCACAACTAAATTCTAGTGTGACCTACGAAGAGTCCAAAAGGATTATTAGGGCCAGATAGATGGCCAAATGGGAAACAATGCATTCTGGCTACACAACCAATTATGCTTATTACCAGTTGAACAGAAGAGAGCAGCACGTGGTCTTCAGACTCCGCACAGGCCACAACAGACTGAGGTACCATCTATTCAATAAACTGAAGATAGGTGCTACTGACGAATACACTTGTGGTACAGGGAAAATGACCGCTGAACATCTGCTGCAAAATTGCCAGACATACGAGGACCAGAGAAAGCACATGTGGCCATCACCAGTGCCAACACTAGACAAGCTCTATGGAAGTGTCGACAGCCTCAGGATGACAGCTGCTTTCTTCGAACAAATTCAAGTTAACGTCTGACAGCGTACGAAGAAGAAGAAGAAGAAAAAGAAGAAGAAGAACAACAAGAAGAACAAGAACAAGAAGAAGAATGATACCATGAATTCAAGTATTCCAAGGGACGAACACTCACATCTATTAAAACAAACAAAGTCAATTACGAAAACGTTGACAACAAAGCAAAAGCAGTCTTGGAAAAGGAAGGGCCTTCGGAAACGAGAAGAATGACGCAGTGGAATGAAAGTCGCTTGTAAGCGTAATGGTTGACTGCCCTTCTGAATACCAAGAAGAAAACAAATATAGCGACATGGAATGTTAGAACAATACACCAGGCATGTAAAACAGCACATATAGCTAAAGAGATTAAATGACATGTCAGAGATAGAAATGTACGAAACAAGATGGGCACAGAAAAGATGAGACTGACAACTGAGGAAATGATAATTTATTTTAGAAACGAGAGTACTGATGCCCGACACACAAAGGGAGTGGCACTGATGCTTTCTGGAGAGACACAGAGAGGGCGCCCCTAAAGTTGGGGAGGGGGGCGCTATTACCAATAGAATCATGACCGCAAACTTCAGAACTAAGAACACAAATATCAAAATCATAAAGTGCTTTGTCCCAACGACGCGAAGATGATAAAAAAAAAGCGAACGTTTTACAGTTAGCTGCAAGAGGTCCTTGACACACAGAATAAGAAATATCTTAATATTAATGAGGGAATGATATGCTAAAGTGAGAGCAGACAGCCTGGACTACGAACAGATTATGAGAAGACAAAAGAATGGGGTAGATGAACAAACATGGAGAAATGTTTGCAGATCTTTGTGTGCTACACAAAATGATAATTGGAGGACGCGTATTTCCACACAATAAGGTACAAAAGGCCGCATGGAAATTACCAGACCACATCTGTGCCAGTCATGCGTTCAGAAATACACTACACGATTTATGAGTAAAGCGAGGTGTAGATGCAGCCTCAGACCACTATATACATATGTATGTATTGCTGGGGATCTTGAGAGCTAAAAACAGAATACTAAGAGAAAGTCCCAACCATCTGGTCGAAGAAATCCACATAAAACGTGCAGACATACTTGAAGGCGAAATCAAAAAGTACAAAGCATTCATTCCAGAACCATGTATAGGGAGTCTGAACCGGTCACAAATAATCTTAGATGTTACAAGGATAACGAAAAAAGGGCAGCAGTCAGCAACAGAACTAAACATTCACGTTCTGCAGGAACTCAAGAAACAGTATCGAAGCAACTTCTGGACACGTGTGTACACAGATAGGACGGCATCGGTGAGGATAGGACGGCATCGGTGAGGATAGGACGGCATCGGTGAGGATAGGACGGCATCGGTGAGGATAGGACGGCATCGGTGAGGATAGAACGGCATCGGTGAGGATAGAACGGCATCGGTGAGGATAGAACGGCATCGGTGAGGATAGAACGGCATCGGTGAGGATAGGACGGCATCGGTGAGCGAAAGAAGAGTGAGGCAGTGGAATCTACATCGCACACTCCGACGGCGACAAAGAAAATAACTCCATACCAGCAGGAGAAACATATCCCAATTTCAGAGCTGAAGCACAACTAGGATTCTTATCAGCCAAACTAAGCACAACTGCAAGGAAAACAGCCATTCTAACATTCTCCAGAAGCGTACTTCAAGCCAACTTAATCCGCAAACAGGATAGACTAACACGAAATAAAATACATCGGATCGTTGTCTCAAAAACAGATTTAGTCATACAATGGATTCCGCCCCACTGTGAGTTACTTGGAAATAAAAAAAGCAGATGAGCTCGCAAAAGCAAAATAAAGAAACAAAGATACTCATTAAACTATCATTAAAGTGATCTCTTAAGTATGTTCTTGTACCATTTCCTCTGCCTACCGCCATTTTGCAATTCACCATAGAGCAGATCTTTTGTTAGACGTTGCTCCGTCATACGTACTACATGGCCCGCCTATCTCAGCTGTGCTGCACAAAGCATGGCATGTGTACTTGTCATGCCTGATCGCGCTAACACATGTGTAATCGGCACCATGTCCGACCAATATAATCCTTAGCTGTTTCCGCATTCCCCAGGCAGTGCACATGGACGTGGTTTCATTTCCGGACATGACGACTATAGACGGCCCAGGCTTCATAGAAAGAACAGCCGCAGCGGGGATCTTTATTTTTGTTTGAGTCCTGATCCCAGACCTGTCCCACACCCTACTGTGAAGTCTAACAAATAGCCGAGATTAACCACTGGACAACAGAACCAAATCGCCAGCGATCATCAATTTGCCCATCCAATCCGTAACGAATGCCATCTATGTGAGTGAGTGTTGTATTTGATATAATCCAGCTAATATCCAGAAGGAAGAGAGACTGGGATGAGAGGGAGCCATGTAACTCCCAGCAGGCATCTCAAAGGGCTAAGAGAGCCGACACTTAGGCGGAACCCTACAACGCATATCATCATGTGCTTTCTTTATAATTCTAATAAACGTCTGTGGCACTCCATAATGATTGAGCAACATCTACTTCGGTGATCTATCCAGACTGTCAAATTCCTTTTTAAAGTCAACAACATCTATATAAACTGGGGAGTCCCATTCCAAATTATTAAATCCCGTTTGTTCATCTCTCAGTTGTTTATCAATATCACTCTTTAGCCCGAGGAACTGGGATACTATACCGGTATGGCACAGACACGACACACTGACCAGGTCGTCGTGTCAGGGTCAGGCACATTATACTGACCAGGAGGTCGTATCAGGGTCAGGCACATTATACTGACCAGGAGGTCGTGTCAGGGCCAGGCACATTATACTGACCAGGAGGTCGTGTCAGGCACATTACACTGACCAGGACGTCGTGTCAGGGCCAGGCACATTACACTGACCAGGACGTCGTGTCAGGGCCAGGCACATTACACTGACCAGGACGTCGTGTCAGGCACATTACACTGACCAAGACGTCGTGTCAGGCACATTACACTGACCAGGACGTCGTGTCAGGACCAGGCACATTACACTGACCAGGAGGTCGTATCAGGGCCAGGCACATTATACTGACCAGGAGGTCGTGTCAAGGCCAGGCACATTATACTGACCAGGAGGTCGTGTCAGGGCCAGGCACATTATACTGACCAGGAGGTCGTGTCAGGATCAGGCACATTATACTGACCAGGAGGTTTTGTCAGAGCCTGGCACATTACACTGACCAGGACGTCGTGCCAGGGCCAGGCACATTACACTGATCAGGACGTCGTGTCAGGCGCATTACACTGACCCAGATCACGATCTCTCTTCCCTTTAGTGTTCCCTGGAAACAGGCTGTGTTCAAGGCAGTCTTGACTAACAGGATGTAGATCGACGTGATCCCCATAGTAGTGAATCACGCAGATGAACCAAAACATAGCACAACCGACTGAAGGATTGTGTTCCACCTTCATCAGCTCGCTTGGGGTGTAAGAAAAGCTACTACAATGCCCATTTCGGGGCTTACAAAAGAGTAAACTTACTCATTGTGGGCATTACACAACAACAACACTTTAGTCTCTCGAGTATAATTCTGCTCAATATCTTACCATACACGAAACAAAACAACATAACCACAGCAATGAATTTGTTGAGAACATAAATTGTAATTTCTTTTAAAAGAGAAAAACAAAGCACCAAAAAGCAAATAAACCCTTGATAAAATTAATGAAAACCCAAACAACAAGCATTTCAACAATGTCAGCAATATCATGGATACACTTGACCTGTTGAATCATCATTATCAGTCCCGTAACCAGAAAGGTCTCTGCTAAAACAGGCCTCCTCTCAATTACAGAAACACTTAACCGCTGCAGAGTTTCTTTGTTTGGTCATGTTGTACAGCTAGGCTAGGACCCCGGCCCACAAGATACTACACACTTCGCTCCTCGGCGCAAAAGTCATCCCCCGACCGATTGGAGGTGCAGAAGAGGGCATCCCTGCACGGTATGGATCCAGCAGATATCAACCTCCACCTCCGCTCTGGACGAGGCCTGGAACCACACCGCAGCAGTAGGTCATGTTTGTGGCCTCAGACGCCTAAGCGAACATTATTCTTAACGTATGAGCTTCTGTTCTGTCAGAATAACCTATCATCAGTAGCGCTGTGTTAAAATAGGATAGGTTGAGCTATCCCAAAGTTTTGTAAAGACTTAGAGAAGACTTTGCTTTGCATAAAATAGATGTGAAATAAATTTGAAATTGAAATTGAAATGGCCATTTTTGTTTAAGAGTAGTCACATGTTAGCAAACGCGCGAAGTAGCCAAGCTGATTGCGTCCAGCCTACCACTGCGTAGGAATCAGGTCAATTGTCAGCTAGGAGATGCTCATTAGAGCGCTATTTTTTATCACAGTCCAGTAGTCACAAATTAGGTCGTCTTCACTGACTTGATTTCTATTTTTAGAACAGGTGAACGATTATGTTCATGATACAGCTTACCCTAAAATCATCACGCTTCGCTACTGCCTATCATAAAGAGGCTGGTTCGTGGCTCGTTTTATTGAAATTCTCTGCATATTTGCAACAATCTGTAAGATCCATAGTCAGTTTTAGAAAGTTGGGCAGGGGTGTCATTGTGACTAGGTTAATGCACAATGACATATCCAATCAGCTTCACCACAATTATAGCTGCCAATCACAAGCAAAGGTGGTGACAGCATTAGACATGTGCTGTGAGATGTGGTATCATATCAGGGATCAAGATGCTGAGCAGCGCATGAGCTGCAGTGGTCAGCGAACCATACCTGCCAAGACCCTTCTATACCTCCACGCGGTTATCCTGGATAACAGGCTGCAGCAGGGCAGACTGGCTAAGGAGAAGGGATTGAAGAGGGAATGCTAACCCAGTACTCAAAAAATGCTTGCTGAAGTCGGAGTGTTGGACCAAAAGGTGCAAATATCGCAGCCAAGCTGTAAACTATGACACAACGCATTCCGTTCTCTGGACTACATTCTGCTACTTACCCTTTCAGGGTTTGGTAGTGGGAGATTAAGAACGAACGAAGAAGAAGAAGAATATGATGGCAAAATTTAATCTTGGCAGGGCAGACTCTGTGAGGAGTCGACTGTGAAGTTGTCGTGCCTTCTGTTCTTTCAGGTGGCTTGTTTTCTCAGAGCTTCGATGGTGAAGTTTCACTCTGCAATCTGAGCACCTTGTGTAATACTAGGTGGAACGGTTCTGTGCAAGCATTTCCCAGGCAGTGACATCAGTGTTGGAGCTTTTTAGAGACCTGTTTAAGGAGTCTGTAGGATTTCTTGTGTCCCCTAATGAGCATCTGAATGTTCTGAGCTCTCCGTGTAACAACTGCTTAGGGAGGCGTTCATCTGGCATGCAAACATGTCCCACCCATTTTATCTGGGCTTTTTGAAGAAGTATATGGCTGCTCAACATTTTAGAAGGGGGTCTCCGTGGAGAAGTGATCAAGCCAATAGCCTCGTGTTCAGGCGTTTGAGGTTTGAATTCGGGCTGCGACGGTCGGTTCATGGCGACAATTTTTCCGGAGATCCTTGGGTTCATCGTTGGAGCTACGGAGTTCATGCTTTGTGTCTCAGCAGGCGAGATACTGTTCAGCGGGAGAGAGACTGAACCAAATGGGGAGACCAGCAGTGATGAATTTGAGCCCTCGTCAAAACAAAATTATTGTCTGCCATACACTCTCGATGTTTTGTAGGCATACAGCATCATGCATTTAACTGTGCTAGCCAATCGTCTATAGCAAATCAAACAAAAAGTCTATACTAAAGGCTAGCATAATAGACAAAACCAGGTAACCTACTTTTTGAGCGCGTTATACATTCAAACAATAGTGTGAATGAAGTCTGCCCTTAGGCATCCCATATTATGCATGTGTCTTCATGACTGTGTCTTCAAATTTAAAAAAAAACTGTAAAATTAAACTATTTTATGAACCAAATGGCAACCAAAAGGTTGTGGGTTCAATTCCAAAGAATGTTTGTTATTGACAATGATCACAAAACAAACATTTATCTGCAACCAGGTAATATATATAATGAACAACAGAAAAGAAAGAATTTGTGTTAACTTAACTTAACGTCTTTATACTGGTTTAGAAGACCCTGCAGAGTATGTATACAACCAGTTACATTTACATCACCTTGCTCCAAAAGCTATGTGAATCCAATCTATTCTTAAATGCATTAACTGTCCCTGCCTCCACTACCTCCCCTGGCAATGCATTCCAAGCAGACACCACTCTCTGACTAAAAAAATATTTCCTAATATCTAATCTGGACCTCTCTTTAGTCAGCTTGTAGATATGCCCTCGTGTTATTGTGGGTGGCTGTATTTTAAAAAAACTTGTTATAGTCTAATTTATCCATTCCTCTGAATATCTTATAAATCTGTATTAAGTCACCATGAATTCTCTCTTCGAGACACTGTAAGCTAGTTTTTCTGAGTCTTTCCTCATAACTGTAATTCTGGAATCCCATTATCATCTTTGTTGCTCTTTTTTGTATTCTTTCCAGCATGTTTATATCCCCTCTATGATAAGGACTCTACACCTGTACACAGTACTCCAATCTAGGTCTAACTAAAGCTTTATACAGTTTGACGATCACTTCCATGCTCCTATGTTTAACATTCCATTTGCCTTTTTCACTGCTACCTTAACTTGCTCACTCACCTTTCCTGTATGATCTATTATAACCCCTAGGTCCCTTTCCTTATCTATCTTTCTAATATTGTTTTCTCCCATTCTGTAATTATGTTCCATATTGGATCTACCTATGTAGATGACTGTACATTTATCTACATTAAACTCCATTTGCCAGGTTACAGACCATTCTCGAATTTTATCTAAATCCGACATCAATATATCCACTTCCGCTTTATATGAGACACTACTGCATAGTTTTGTGTCATCAGCAAATTTTGCAATCATGGATCCCATATCAATGTCCAAATCATTTATATATATCAAGAACAAAATTGGTCCCAAAACCGAGCCCTGTGGCACACCACTTTTCACTTCACACCACTCAGAGTACTCCTAATTTATGCCCACCCTCTGTCTTCTTCCCGTTAACCAATTTTCAATCCATTTGGCAACTTTCTCACCTATTCCATGTGATTTTAACTTTCGAAATAATCTTTGATGAGGTACTCTATCAAAGGCCTTTGATAAATAACGTCCACTGGCTCCCCTTTATCTATGATTTTAGTAACCTCCTCCATGAATTCTAATAGATTTGTTAAGCATGATCTCCCTCTAGTAAACCCATGCTGACTATTTCTAATTAGATTCAATTTGTCTAAATGCATTACAATGTTTTCTTTGATTATTGACTCTAACAATTTACAGACTATGCTCGTTAAACTCACCGGTCTATAATTTGCTGGATCTGATTTGTTGCCTTTTTTGAATAAGGGGATCACTCCTGCATCTTTCCAATCCTGTGGAACAATCCCTTTTGTAAGTGATTGAGAACATAATACAGCCAATGGTTTTGCTAGTTGGTCTCTAATTTCATACAGCAATTTTGGATGAATACCATCTTGACCTGGACATTTATTCACTTTCAACCCCTCCAATTTTTAAAAAACCATTTCCTCTGTAATACAGATTGATCTTAATCCCGCTGTATTCATGTCTCTTTGAAAAATATCTATAGGCTCTGGGATCTTGGAGCAGTCCTCTTTTGTGTAGACTGTGCCAAAGTACTAATTGAGCAGATTAGCTGCCTCCCTATTCTCACTTATTATTGTCCCTGTATTGTCTATGAGAGGGCCTACTTTGTCTTTCGTTCTTTGTTTATCTCTAACATAAGAGAAGAAGCTTTTACTGTCAGTCTTGATCCTCTGAGCAAGTTTTTTTTTCAAAGTCTATTTTTGCTGTTTTATTCACTTTCTGAGATATGTTCTGCTTGTCCAAATATTTTACATGTGTTTCTTTTGATTTACCTGCCTCTATATATTTTTTCCATGCTTTATTTTTCGCTCTTCTACATTTCACTACAAATCTAGTTATCCACTTTTTACGCTTGGGGTTTACCTCCCTACATGGAACACATTCCTCTTTTAGCGTTTCTAGAACTGTTTTAAAAGTCTCCCCCTCCTGTTCAACATCTGTTCCTCTGACAATATCTTCCCAGATTATGTGGTTCGCTGCCTCTTTCATCCTCTTAACATCTGCCTTAGAGTAGTCGTATGTTCGCGTATTTATGTTTACTTCTTTCCCTGCAATAAGATCCTAACGGATGATTTGATGGTCACTTGAGCCAAACAGTTCCCCAACGGTAACGTTTTCAATCATATTTTCCTCTGTAGTAAAAACTAGGTCGAGTATGTTTTTGCCTCTGGTGGCTGGTTCTACATGTTGAATTAAAAAAATTGTCAGTTATGCACTTAACAAAAGGTTTTGACTCTACAAGTGCTTCTGCCATATCCCATTTTATTACTGGCAAGTTTAAATCTCCCATTAATAATAATTTCCCTTCACTTGCCTTTGCTATGCTACTAATCAGCTCCTCATCTTCCTCTTTTTGACTTGATGGACATCTATAGCACACTCCAATCACTGTTTTTTCACCCCCACTTTCTATTTCTCCCCATACACTTTCATTTTTGTTACCACATGATAAATAATCTTTGATCGTTATATTAACAGAATTTATACAGTATAATAAAACGCCACCTCCCTTAGTCTTGTCTCCAATTATCCTATCTTTCCTTAACATTGTATATCCCTCTATTTCAAGTTCACTATCTGCAATCTCCTCATATGTCCATGATTCTGTTAACCCTATTATATCTGGTTTTTCTTCTTCTACATACAGTTCCAATTCTTCTCTTTTATTTACTATGCTTCTCACATTTGCATAAAAACATTTTAGTTTGTAATGTTGTTGGTTTTCATCTTTTTGCTTCTGCTTTATCATTTTAGTGTTTGCTTTTCCACTATTTATTTCACACTTCCCTGACACCAACTCTCTCCTTTGACTACATCCTCTATAGCACCCTATTGTAGGCCTATCTTTAGTCTCATACTTCATAGGCCTTACTAGTTTAAATTTCTAACACAATGATTAAACATATACTTTGCTACAACATGCTGTCCATCTCATTTAGATGTAAACCTCCCCTATCTAACATTTTACTTTTGTCTACTTTAACATCAATAAATTCCCTTCCCATGTCCGCACACATCACCTGTAACCTAAGGTTGATACCTATTATTTTGCTATCTAGATAGTCTGACCCATCTGCTCTATCTAAAATGCCCATCATTGTAACCTTTCTAAACTTTTTTTCCTTAAGTGTTCTCATAAGACTTTTATATTTATCCATAATTATTTCTGTACCATCTCTCTTTACATTATTTGTACCTACCACATGACTGTTTCCTTTGTCATCTATCCTCTTTATTCTCCCCTCTATATCCTTTATTTTTGCTCCCCCAATATCCATTCTTTCAAACATGTTGTGTTGCTTAGACAAATGTCTGCCAACCTCTCTCACCATTGAATCTCCTACTACCAATACTGACCCCTCACCTATATGTGCATACTTCTCTCCAAAGCTCTCTGCCCTGTGAACTGTTTCCTCACTCAAATCTCCCTTACTTCCTTGACTACACCTTGACTGCAGCTTCTTTAAAATTTCCTCCATTTTCACTTGCTTCCCTTCTATTTCCATCTGCCTCTTTTCTATCTCCTCCAATCTCTTCTCATTTTCCCTTATACTGCACTCCATTTGTGCCTGCCTCTCTTCAACTCTACATATCCTACATAAAACGGTTCCTTCATCTTCCAATGTTGTAGGTCTTTCTATCCCTACACTAGTAATACTAACATTTTCGCCACACAAATCACACAATCTGACTTGGCCTTTCTTCGCAGCATTTTGTCTCGTCTTAGTGGCCATACTAATTATGCTATTTATTACCGTTAGCCAATAAGTTATATTAATACCTAATAAAATGTATACTTCTTAAAGCAACGCCAAAATAACAAACAAATGTTGCTGGTATTTACCTTTCTACAACGTATCGCTAACGACTAGGCCTAGTGTTACTTGAGTGTTAGTGTTACTACCGCTCACTGTTCCACGCTATTTAATTCTGTCAAGTCACTAACTATCTGTTATAACAAGGCCACTATATTAGAAAATACGTATGCTACAGTAAACTACAATCACAACTATGTTATTACTACACATATTAATTCTCAACACTAATACTTATCTAAAACGTTATATATCTCCTGTTCTAGCACAGCGGTTCTTAATCTGTGGTCCGGTCCGTGAGGATTTCTCAGGAGGTCCACGTAGATTCGAAGGAATGCTATGATCTTTTTCAATAAAAAAATTATTGAAATATCTAAAAAAAAAATTGAAAGACAGAAACAAGGACAAATACAGCAGAAGTCAATTTAGGCAACATTCACACAATTAGATAAATGCTGATTAAACAGATGCCTGGTGGGAATTTGAGAAGGTAAAGCAGGTGACAGGAGATCACAGCAGGACTGCCATCTGTAATTGCAGACTTCTGAAAGCGCCACCACTGAGCCAAATATCAAAAGGATGTGGACCAAACAGAGTCATAATACCCGCTCGTAAGATAGATAAAAGTTCCCATAAGCTTCAGGATCAACTGCTGACTGAATTTGAAATGCATACATACTGATGATGATGATGGCAGAGCATCCTGTTCAATGCGAAATAACGTTTCTTCCTGCCGTCTTGAAAAGCGCTGCTGTTATAGCAAGAAATATCTGTCAATTGGCTCCACATATGCAGACCTAGAAGATTATCAACTAACTATCAATATGTTATCTTACAACATATTGTCCAACGAGGCCAGGAAACTCAAAATTGCGAAGATATCTATTTGGAAAACATTAAGAACATAGATTTTTTCAGAAGCAAGGAGTTTCAACGAGTTAATCACATAACAAGACATGGATTGGTTAAAATGCGTTGGAATTAGTACAAATGGGAAAGCTCATTGGACTTGTAGCACTTATTAAGGAAATCATATCCTCCATGACTAGGTACCATTGCTGAATACATAGGGAAGCATTAATTGCTAAGAAGATACCAGAAAAGCTAAAAGAGACCTTGAATGAATCAGTCAAAATTGTCAATTTGATAAAAAGCAAATCAGTTAACACAAGACTTTTTAAGCAGCTTTACAAAGATATGGAGAGTGAACACCATTAACTTTTACTACATTGTGAAGTTTGTTGGCTATCACGAGGTAAAGCTTTGTCTCGTTTTGGGGAATGAGAGACGAAGTAAGAATATTCGTTATAGAGCAGCAATTTCACATCAGCGATCGTTCCTGGTTAGTAAAAATAGCATTTTTGTCAGATATCTTCACTCTTTAAAATATGCTCAACTGAAATCTTCAAGGAGAAGTAGTTAAGTTTTCAAGTTTAAGACAAGATCGAAGCAATGATTAAAAAGTTGGAATTGTGGCACTGTCATCCATTGAATTGCAAATCTGAGACATTGCCAAACCTCAAAAATATTCTTAGTTCCACTAGTAAAGATTTGTCTGAGGAGGACACATCACTTATCACACAACATTTGAAAGATTTGCAACAGTTTCTGAGAATATTTTCCTGTTCCTGATGCAAGCAAAAAACTGGATTAGAAATCCATTTTCAGTTAATGTGTGTGCAGTAGGAGAGGAGCTTACATCAGCAGAGGACGACAAGCTCATAGAAATATCAACGGATGGTGGTCTGAAATTACAGTTCAAGGAACAGTTCGAGGAACAGTTCAAGGAACAGTTCAAGGAACAGTTCAAGGAACAGTTCGAGGAACAGTTCCTTGCAAATGTATGGGCTCACATATAAAAACATTTTGTGAAACGTATCAAAAAGGGCTTTGAAAATATTTATGGCTTTCGTAACGACATAAATGTGTGAAAAATCATTCTCTGCTCTTGTTTATCTTCAAAATAAGTAGAAACCATTTGAAAAAAGGAGAGTTTGAACTATAGAGTACAAGTTTCAGCTTTTAACCTCGATATCACAAGGTTTGTATGTGAAAAGCAGTGTCAGCCTTCTTATTAAAGAAAGTCAAGGAACAAGGAAGTCAACAATATTATGTATGCGCCCTTATCTTCCACAACCCCGTACCAATGTGGTCCTAGGTCTTTGGTCAGTCCATCTCACCATTGCATTGCATAGGTAGGCAACCTGGTGGAGGTGTAGAGGCATGTGTCCATCTGTTGACAGACACGTGTACCACATGTCCAGCCCAGCGATATTTGCGTGATATTGCCGATTCCACAACATCCTGAAACAAAGTTTAATCTCTTCGCTTCGGATCTTATCCCGCATCAACATTTTAAGTACACGCCATTCCATTGCTCTCTGAGTGATTCGGAGCTTATCAGCATCTGTATTGCACAAGTTGTACACTTCGCATCAGTAAATCACATGGAATTGAAAGTGTGTGCTCTTGTCGTGGTGTCGTTCATCTCTGGAGGTAATAGAGTTAAAGAAATACAGTGCCATCATCAAATAAGTACTAGACGGTGTGGGCTAGTGGTTAAGTGACACGGCTCACAATCCAAAGGGGCTGGGTTCGAGCCCCAGCACAGCACCGGCCGTTACCCCGGGGAAGCAAACCCTTAGAAAATGCAGGAGGAACCAGATCCTTACATAAAATTCTGAAGTCGGATGCACTGGGCCAACAAGTGCAAAATAAAACCACAGTCCTGCTGAAGACGGATGTGTCGGACCGAAAGGTGCAAATATCGCAGTCAAGCTGTAAACTAGCGACACAACGCATTCCGTTCTCCGGACTACATCCTGCTACTTGCAAAGCTCTGTTCAGAGCTCAGTAGCGGCAGATTGAGAATGAACGCAGAAGAAGAAGAAGAAAACCACAGTGCAACACACACCGCCTTGGGGATTAGAGAAATAAGGAGAAAGGGAATAAAAAAATTAGTAGTCGTTCATCAAATTCAAAATATCGCCCCTCTTCCATTGCCAATATTCCTCTAATTCTGGCACGGTCAAATCCAGGGTGTTTGCAGTTTCATTGCTCTGTACAGTTTCCTTTTATTGAAACAGCTTTCACTTTAGCAGTTGGTATGGCACATTTGATTTCACAACAAACCTTAAACATTAATATCTCATTTGATACAAATAACCGTCTTACTGTCGTTTGTTTAACGTTCATCTTGCTATTTGGCGAAAGTATACCTTTTCAACCTTCTCATAGTCCTTATATCAGGACACATCAGTCATTGTGTGATTGTGTGTGTGTTAGTGTTTGTGTGAGCTATTGGGCATCGATTGCCCCCAGCCCATGAGATCCAGCTCGCTAGCCAAAACTGAAATGATTTCCCCACTGTCTTTTCAGAACCCACTTTTGTCCAGTTCAAAACCTACTTTTTGTCCAGCCCAGAACCCACTTTTGTCCAGTTTAGAACCCACTTTTGTCCAGTTCAAAACCTACTTTTTGTCCAGCCCAGAACCCACTTTTGTCCAGTTTAGAACCCACTTTTGTCCAGTTCAAAACCTACTTTTTTTGTCCAGCCCAGAACCCACTTTTGTCCAGTTTAGAACCCACTTTTGTCCAGTTCAAAACCTACTTTTTGTCCAGCCCAGAACCCACTTTTGTCCAGTTTAGAACCCACTTTTGTCCAGTTCAAAACCTACTTTTTGTCCAGCCCAGAACCCACTTTTGTCCAGTTTAGAACCCACTTTTGTCCAGTTCAAAACCTACTTTTTGTCCAGCCCAGAACCCACTTTTGTCCAGTTTAGAACCCACTTTTGTCCAGTTCAAAACCTACTTTTTGTCCAGCCCAGAACCCACTTTTGTCCAGTTTAGAACCCACTTTTGTCCAGTTCAGGACCTACTTTTTCCAATTCAGGACCAACTGGGGTCCCTTTCAGACGCCACTTTTTCCTTTCAGGACACTTATTCCTTTCGTTACCCACTATTTGTCCCTTTCAAGACCCACTTGTGCTCCTTCCAGTACCCACTTTAAAGACCCACCATTGTCCTATGCCATTTTCACCACTGTGCCTTTTAGGTCCTACTTGTGTCCCTTTTAGGACCCACTTGTGTCCCTTTCAGGACCCTCTAGAGTCCCATTCAGAACCATCTTGTGTCTCTTCCCAGACCCAGTTTAGTTCTTCCCAAAACCCAGTGTCCCTTTCAGGACCAACTTTTTCCCTTCCAGACCAACTTTTTCCCTTTCAGGGGCTACTTTTCCCCTTTAGGACCCATTTTTTCAGTTCTGGGACACAATTTTTCCCTTTCAGAAGCTACTTTTTCCCATTTATGGCCCACTTTTACCTTCCGCGACTCACTTATTCCCCTTTCAGGACTCACTTTTGCCATTTCAGAACCCACGTTTTCCATTTCAGGATCCAGTCTCCCTATCTGGACCCACTTGTGTCCCTTTCAGGACCCATTAGTCCCATTCAGAACCATCTTGTGTCTCTTCACGGACCCAGTTTAGTTCTTTCTAAAACCCACTGTGTCCCTTTTAGGACCCACTTTTTCTCTTTCAGAAGCTACTTTTTCCCATTTAGGACTCACTTTTTCCCTTTCAGAAGCTTTTTCTCATTTATGGCCCACTTTTCTTTTCTGGGGCCCACTTATTCCTCTTTCAGGACTCACTTTTGCCCTTTCAGGACCCACTTTATCCATTGACCCACTGTTTCCCTATCTGAACCCACTTTTTCCCTTTCATGATCCACTTTTTCCCTTCTGGGACCCACTTTTTCCCTTCCAGGACCCACTTTTTTCCTATCAGGACTCTCTTTAGGGAGAGAGGAATACTGTCATGGCCTAGTGGTTAGAAACATGGCTGACAACCCAAACTTGCTTGTGTCTGGATTCTCAGAACAGCAAAGCAGTACCTCTATGAGAACTAAACCCACTTTTAAAATGTGTGCTGAAATCAAATGCTCTGGGATGTTAGGTGCAAAACACAGCCCAACATATCCCACCTTAGAGAATCAGACAAATGAAAGAGAAAAACAAATAACCACGTGCACATCGATAACAAAAATAAAACACCGACATATATATATACATACAAAACCCTGCTTTAATGCCCATATGTCCCACATAATAAAATGTCTTATCGTAACCTATTAATACCACCGAGCTGATATATTGGTTCATATTTCATACAGCGCCACCAAGCTGATACATCGGCTTCACACAAGTAACACACAGATGTACTATATTCTTTACAATTTACAAATGTTCCACACAGTTTCATCAGGTTTGGAAATAATGTACCTGCTGGAAAAGTATCTTATTTTTTTTCTTCCATTTATAAAATGATTTGCTTGAACATGTGCTTCTATCTAACTATTGTCTGATCCTGGTTTGCCTTTCGGCATCAGGTGTATAAGTGACATCTAGACAGCACCTTGGTGTGCGCTTCATATAAGGTGGAACTGGCTGCCTCGGAAATTCCATCAATCCACCTTTGACGGGGTCGACCTCTAGCTCTGCTATCGCTGTGTTTAAGTGTTAGAGCCATCTGTGGGACACTGCTGTGTTGATGTCGCGATATGTGGCCAAACCACTGAATTTGCTGTTTTCTAATGAAATCTAGCACTGGTTTAGTGTCCATCTGTTTCCTGATCTCACCGTTTCTAATTCTGTTCCATCTTGTCACATTTAGCATTCACCTCAAGCATTTCATTTCTGTTGTTTCCATTTTTCTCTTATCTGTTGCTGTGAGTGTCCAAGTTTGACACTGGTCGCATGTAGTGGGCATGAAAATTGTATTGAACAAGACACTCTTTTTGTGCCAATCTTTACGTGTGATTCTGTATTTGTAAATTTATCGTAGGCTTTTTAACTTGGGTTCAATGTAAAGGCGTCGACGATCAAGTGCTGGAGACTTCATTGTACAAGATCACAGCTTGTTTATGAGGTGGTGGGCAGTTTTTTGACACTTTATTTTGTTCCCTAACAGGAAGTCAGGAATCTATTTGCAGCTGTGTTAACCAGAGCACGTTGATAACAGGAATTTAACCCAGCATCAGGAGAGCAAGACTAACATCTGGTCAGGCAAAATATACCGGCCCAGACCCTCACTTGACCTCCTCGTTGGTCGTCCTGGAAACGGCTTCCTCACAGCCTTCCCTAGAAATGGGCAGTTTTATGGTAGGCTGGCTAACGAGGAATTGACGTGATCCCTGTAGTAGTGAGCAATACGCAGGTGAGGCCAAACATAGCACAACCGCCTGGACGATCCGGGCCCACCCTCATCAGCACGCTCAGGATGTGATGAAAGCTATGACATCCCACCACTTAACGTCCTTTTTAGGGCACAAAAAGAGTAATCCTACTCATTGTGGGCATTCAACAACAACAACAACAACCCAGCATGAAGAGTGAATGACAAAGCAGTTAAGTGACATGGCTTACAACCTAAAATTGTATGTGTTCGGATTCATGAAACTTCACAATTTTTAAACCAATTTTTAAAAAAAGCATGATGAAGTCAGATGCACTGGACTATTAGGTGCAGCATACAGTACAACATACTATGTCTTAGGAAGCAAGAAGACTAAAGAAAAAATTTTAAAATGTTACCTTAGCCATGAACAGGAAGCACTCCACCCATTCTGCTCAATGTACAAGGATTCTTAAAATTAAAACCTTACAAATATTTTTGTTCTAAATTTATTAAGAAAAGGTGGCGCACAACTAAATCATTTTTTAATTTTAGTCTCAATTGTACTAAAGAAATTTACTTGCATTGTATGGCTCTAAATATGGACTATAAACAAAAAGGATGAACAACATTAGAAGCTTTTAAGGTGTGGTGCTATTACAGGATGCAAAGAGTGAGCTGAACAGAAAAAAGGTCAAATGAACAAGTGTTTAAAGATACAGACAACTAATGACAAGTATACAGAAAGGTAGAATGTCTAGGCTTGATCATAACATGAGACATGGAGGTCTATAACTGAAAATACTAGAATGCAAAATTCAAGGGAAAAGACGATGGGGACGCCCAAGAAATAATTACATCACACTGGCTTGCAAGAACATAGAGAGTGCAGACTTATACTGAGCTGAACTGACTAACAGAGGACAGTGGCATGACATGATCAGAAGACTTCAACACCAGTCTCTGAACTGACTAACAGAGGACAATGGCATGACATGATCAGAAGACCAATTCCAGTCACCGAACTGACTAACAGAGGACAGTGGCATGACATGATCAGAAGACTTCAACACCAGTCTCTGAACTGACTAACAGAGGACAGTGGCTTAACATGATCAGAAGACTTCCTAACTCCAGTCACCGAACTGACTAACAGAGGACAGTGGCATCACATAATCAGAAGACCAACACCAGTCTCTAAACTGACTAACAGAGGACAGTGACATGACATGATCAGAAGACCAACATCAGTCTCTGTACTGACTAACAGAGGACATGGCATGACATGATCAGAAGACCAACATCAGTCTCTGAACTGCCGATGAATTTTGAAAGGTTTCACCTCTTCGCTGTTGATTGATTGACTGGAAATGACAAGTCAGACAGACTGGCTAAGAATGGATCAAGTCCAGAACAACAATATTTAGTTCAGTTTAGCTGAGGAATCACGTCATTGCACACGGTTTAACCCATAACTGCTCTGTTCTTCTCCATATTTTTTTGAGAATCTCAGCACATTGCACGAACTTCGCAACACCGGCAAGAATCCCGTAATAGATTGGGCAAATTTTAAACATAATGTTCCTTTTTTATTTTCTCGGACAGCGGTGGTTAAGCCTACTCTTTTCTGTTTCCAACTGCCTACGGATTTTTAACGTGTGCAACACTGCACACAGGCGTCTGATCTCTACTGCCAAGAGATCCGAGGATATGCCAGAAAGTCCACGAGAAAAAAATCCCGGTCTCAACCGTGATTTGAAACCGCAACCTCCAGCACCCTAGGCCGACGTCTTACCTCAAGACCACTCAATCAATACCAATTTTCAGGTTTAATTTGAAGCCCCCTCGCATACATTACAAATATAACAGCAACTAATTAGGTCAAACTATTATCATATTTTCCAACCATTATCTTCATTGAAAAGTTGGGAATCAAAATGCTGAGCAGTGCATGAGCGCCAGCGGTCAGCAACCCAAAGCTGACGACTGCTAGCGTCAGGGCAAGAGAACTAGAGCTGTCAAGACCCTTCTCCACCTCCCCGTGGTGATCCTGGATAACAGTCTGCAATAGAGCAGACTGGCTAAGGAGAAGGGATCGAAAAGTGAAGGCTAACCTGGTACTCAAAAATGCCTGCTGAAGTCGAAAGTGTTGGACCAGAAGGTGCAAATATCGCAATCAAGCTGTAAACTACGACACAACGTAATACATTCTCCGGATAACATCCTGCCACTTGCAAAGCCCTTTTCAGAGTTTGGTAGTGGGAGATTGAGAACAAACAACAAAAAAGAAAAATTAAAAAGTCGCCCCAAAACTCAGTGTACGAATATATAGCAGAACAACCAATTGAAAAACAAATATTTGTTTGCTTCCTGATAATTGAAAAAAAAAAACATGTTTTACAATATTCTGTATCTTATACATATATATTTCCACACATCGTATGTATTGATTTCCTTGTGTTCTGTTTTTAATTCTGAATAGCTAGACACATAATATATGACACAATAGCAAAACTTTCAATCAATGAATCCATTAAAACCTCTGAGCTCCCTGCGAAGCACAGGTCTTCAACAAATATATGTCATGCCTGCCTATTTTGTGCAAGCCATTCAAGCTCTGAGCAAGAGCTATTTTCTTTCAAATTTGACACAAGCTTCCTTCTCTGCCTTGGTATTCCACTATGTTTTCTGCCCTGTGGATTCCAGAACAGGGACAGTCTGGTAATACTATTTTCACTATGTCTTCTGCCCTGTGGATTCTAGAACGGGGACAGTCTGGTAATACTATCAGCAGCCTTTATTTATTGTGTGGAAGTGCCTTCTCATCACCTCAAACTGCTACTGGGGACCAAATATGCAGCACAATGAATGAGCTGACAGCAGCAAGCAGCTCAGATTCTGCTTGCATTAGGGTCAGCAAACCACAGCTGACCAAGACCCTATTCTGCTTCCAAGCAGCAGCCCTGGAAACAGGCTGCAGTAGTGCAGCCTGGCAAACCTAGTATCCAAAAAAGTCCGCTGAAATTGGATGTGTCAGGCCAAAATACACAGATATCGCAGTCTGGCTGTAACTATGACAATGTCCTTTTCATAGCAAAAGCTATCAAGAAACTGCCACTGTACGCTGTTCGGCTCTCCGCGATAGGTCCACATTACAGACCTTATCATAGGAATTCAAACTTTCAAATTTTTTTTTTTTAAAAGTTCAGTCAATGTTTCTTTTAGTTTAGAAATGTCAACGTCATTGCACACGGTTTAACCAAGAAGTGCTTTGTACTTCTACATATTTTTTTGAAGAATCTCAGCTCAATGCATGACCTCTGTAGCACCAGTGATGATCCTGTAAAAGATTTAGATTTTTAACATAATTTTGAATTTTGCCCGGGCAGAAGCCGTTAAAGCCTACTCTTTTCAATTTCCAACTGCCCTCAAGATTTTTAACATGCGTGACACTGCACATAGGCATCAATCTCTAATACACAGAGATCCTGGGAAATACCAGAAAGTCCTAGTGAAAAAATCCCGGTCTCCACTGTGATTTGAACCCAAGACTTCCAGAACCCGAGACTGACGTATTACCTCGAGACCACTCAGTTCCTCTCTATTGTGCGCAGATACCTATCGTTGAAACTTTTCTTGCAAAAGTCTTCATTGTCCTCCAGGTTACAGAGACATCATCATTTGTCCACCTGGTTCCCCTTGGAGCATGTGGCAGCAACATATACTATCCATCTGTTCTTATTCTATGTCATCTTAATGATCTCTACCCACGATGCTCCAATTGGACTGACTTTCTCAGGTTACAGAGACATACAAGCGTGAAACTTTACTGAACATAAATTTAAAGTATCTTTCCTCATTGCCTTGACTTCTTAAACTGTAAGTCAGGTGCCCCTATACAGTTGGGTAGACTGGAGACATGCCAGAAAATTGGGTGCAGGCATGCTGAGCTAAAGAAATATCTTGAGAACTGAGGACAGTGGCATGACATGATCAGGCGACTTCAACACCAGTCTCTGGACTGACTCTCAGAGTACAGTGGTGTGGTGTGATTAGATAACTTCAACATCAGTCTTCGGACGAACTCATCTTATGATGATTTATATAGATGAAGTATGTCTAGATCATGAAAATGAATCTGGTCTCTCTACCTACTAGAGGAAAGTTCTGACATTTATAGGTGACACTGCCAAGTAAATAAATTGTATCAAGTAATAAACATTCTTGCATGTTAAAGATTACAGACATAATTATAGTGAAGCATTGAATAATAAAATACAGCACAGAGACAATGATCACAGAGACAATGATCACAGAGACATTGATCACAGAGACAATGATCACAGAGACAATGATCATAGAGACAATGATCACAGAGACAATGATCACAGAGACAATGATCATAGAGACAATGATCACAGAGACAATGATCACAGAGACAATGATCACAGAGACAATGATCACAGAGACAATGATCACAGAGACAATGATCACAGAGACAATGATCACAGAGACAATGATCACAAAGACAATGATCACAGAGACAATGATCACAGAGACAATGATCACAGAGACAATGATCACAGAGACAATGATCATAGAGACAATGATCACAGAGACAATGATCACAAAGACAATGATCACAGAGACAATGATCACAGAGACAATGATCACAGAGACAATGATAACATTCACAGAGACAATGATCACAGAGACAATGATCACAGAGACAATGATAACATTCACAGAGACAATGATCACAGAGACAATGATCACAGAAAATGATCATAGAGACAATGATCACAGAGACAATGATCATAGAGACAATGATCACAGAAAATGATCATAGAGACAATGATCACAGAGACAATGATCACAGAGACAATGATCACAGAGACATTGATCACAGAGACAATGATCACAGAGACAATGATCATAGAGACAATGATCACAGAGACAATGATCACAGAGACAATGATCACAGAGACAATGATCACAGAGACAATGATCACAGAGACAATGATCACAGAGACAATGATCACAGAGACAATGATAACATTCACAGAGACAATGATCACAGAGACAATGATCACAGAGACAATGATAACATTCACAGAGACAATGATCACAGAGACAATGATCATAGAGACAATGATCACAGAAAATGATCATAGAGACAATGATCACAGAGACAATGATCACAGAGACAATGATCACAGAGACAATGATCACAGAGACAATGATCACAGAGACAATGATCACAGAGACAATGATCATAGAGACAATGATCACAGAAAATGATCATAGAGACAATGATCATAGAGACAATGATAACAGAGACAATGATCACAGAGACAATGATAACATTCACAGAGACAATGATCATAGAGACAATGATCACAGAGACAATGATAACATTCACAGAGACAATGATCACAGAGACAATGATAACATTCACAGAGACAATGATCACAGAGACAATGATCACAGAAAATGATCACAGAGACAATGATCTCTGGATAGTGATGTCATCTAAATTCATAAATCTGACCCTGCACATGACAGGATTGATGTTTGACCTGACATTCACGTGACCGGATTAATGTTTGACCCGACATTCACATGACCGGATTAATGTTGGATGTGACATCCACATGACTGGATTAATGTTTGACATGAAAGAATAAATGTGTGACGTGATATCGATATTTCAGGATGAATGTTTTACATGACTTATTTAATAATTAATATCAGTACACATAATTGTTTTTTTGAAATATGGCAAAGACTAGAAACCAAAAAAAAATCTGGCAATATTAATCAGCATAATATTTACAACCTGGCCTACCCATGCAAGAATATAAAAATATTGAACAAACCCTCAGTAGAAAATGAAAAGATTGCTGGTAAAAAGATAATTCATGTTTTAATTAACCGTTCAAGTAACTGAAACATAACTGACACCGTTGGTTCCGAAAATGTTTTCAGGGTTTACTGTCCAACGCAGGGTTTATGCGTGTGATAAGACGGCGGTTTCGTAGGGCCGCAACTGCATCCTTTGTGCTATATACCCTTTCAAAGAAGTCAACCAATGAAGGCTCTGTTAGCACCGAAGCCAAGAGCTGCTCAAATGAAACTGACCAATCGACATCTGGTTTGCTTGTATTTTTTGGTGACCCATTTTCAGAACATCCTTTTGCAACAAGTGGTGATTTCGGTGGCTGAGAATGTGATTCAGCAATCAGCTCTAGCCCATTCTTGTCTGGATCCTGTCCGTGTGGATTTTCCGCAATTTCATCTTCTTGAGCTGCAGTGTCACCTTGAGCTTTCAAAATTCCTACAGATCGCTCGTCTTTATTATCACCATCAAGCACCACAGAATCAAAATCTTGCGCGACTTCAACCGCTTTCCCAAAATCACCAATAGCAGATGTCGCCCTAGTCTCCACCTCAATGGCAGGGCTTGACTTATCTTCACAAGAAATTCCAGAACTGGAGCTAGAATTACGGAACCTTTTCCCAACTTCTCCGATCTGCAAGAGAAGTGTTCCGACAGTTGCGATGCTGTGGTAGAGTTGCTGCTCCGCAGGTGAATCCGTGAACATGTCATACAGTGAACGCCACATCTGAATAAATTGCACCTGCAAAATATTTATTTTAAAATGTGACAATCACGTTTATCTTTTAAAAGAGATTTGAACCCTTTGAACCCTGGCCACTCTGTCTGTAAAACCCTATTCTTTTGTGTTTAATACACTTAAGACATGTGCATACGAGAAAAGTCAGTTACTCTGACAAAACTAAGTGCTCTATTTGAATTATTCTATATCAAACTGAATGACTGGATCAGTGCAAATCTTTCTGCTTTATGTCAGTAGCTTGTTGAATATATTTGTGAAAGACCATCCCATTTATTTGATAAATTACATGAGATACGTACCTGGATCCCCTAAGGGACAAGGAACATATCCAGCGTGATAATAATCTGATTCTGACATTAAAATTATCATCAGATTCCACTTAATTCAACTTAACGTCTTTATATTGGTTTAGAAGACTCTGCAGAGTCTGTATACAACCAGTTTCTTTCACACTCATTTGATCTAAAAATAACTATGCGCATACAATCTACTGTTAAATGCATTAATTGACACCTGCCTCCACTATTTCCTTTGGCAATGCATTCCAAACATTCCTCACTCTGACTAAAAAAATATTTCTTGTTATCTAATCTGGACTTTTCTTTAATAAATGTGTGGGTTGTGCCCTCTTGTTCTTGTAGGAAGCTGTATTTTTAAAAAAACTTGCTATAATTTAATTTATCCTTTCCGTTGATTATCTTATCAGGCTGTACTAAATCACCTCGAATTCTGCTCCTTTGTAGACACTGTAGGCTAGTTTTTTAATTCTTTCCTCATAATTCCAGAACCCCATTATCAGTTTTGGCGCTCTTCTTTGTATCCTTTCCAGCATGTTTTTATCCCCTCTACAATAAGGACTACACCTGTACACAGTACTCCAATCGAGGTCTTTCTAATGCTTTATAAAGTTTGACAATCACTCCCTTGCGCCTATGTTTAATATTTCTTTTTATCATACCTAACATTGCATTTGCCTTTTTTCACTGCTACCTGAACTTGCTCATTCCTTTTACCTGTATCTGTTATAGCCTCTAGGTCCTTTTCCATTTCTATCTTACTAATATTGTTCCCTCCCATGCTTTAATTATGTTCCATATTGGATCTACCCATGTAGATGAATTAACTGTACATTTATCTACATTAAATTCTATATTTTAGCTCTCAGACCATTCCCAAATTTGATCTAAATCTGACCTCAATTTAGTCACCTCTGCGTTAGATGAGACACTTCTGCATAGTTTTGTGTCATCCACAAATTTTGCAATCATAAATCTAGCAGATTTGTTTAGCACAATCTCCCTTTAGTAAACCCATGCTGACTATTGCTGATTAAACTAAATTTGTCTAAATGCATTCACTCACTCACTCACATGCTCTGCTGCCCGCAGGAACACATGCACGCATGCGCACATGCATGCATGCACGCACGCACGCACACACACACACACTGATATATCTGTGGCCCTAGTTCAAAGGGTCAAAATATTGAAGCAAAACTGTGGACAATTTAAATAAAGAAGACAATTACTTTTTGATGTAAAGTAGTGGGAAATTTTAATAAAATAGAAGACATTTAATTACTTTTGATGTAAAACAGTGAGCAATGTAAATAAGGAAGACATTTAATTACTTTTTGATGTAAAACAGTGAGCAATGTAAAAAAGAGGACATTTAATTACTTTTTTATGTAAAACAGTGGACGATTTAAATAAAGAAGATATTTTATTACTTTTTCTTGTAAAGCAGTTGGCAATACAAAAAAGAGAATATTTCATTACTTTTTTTATGTAAAACAATCATCAATTCCAAAAACATAATATTTTATAACTTTTCTATGCAAAACAGTGGAAAGACTAATAGACTAAAAGTAGAAGATGTACCAAAACCTGTACCTGGTTCATTCTTGGCAAGTTGGCAAATTCCTCTCGTCTAGCTCCTCGTGTTAGTTTAGGAATGACTTTAGCTGGCAAACCAACTCGACCTCTGAAATCTGAAAATATTTTATGTGCTATTTACATTGTGAAGTGTTATGTTGTTGTTGGATGCTTCTTCTTCTTATTTTAAAATTAAAAAAGCATTTATATTTATGGTCAGATACCGAGCTAGCATGAAAAATGAAATCTTCTTTTGACCTACCATAAACCTTTAGCATACCACAGTCCATGAAATTGCTACGTGTTCATTCCTTGCTTTGGTCGAAATTCTGCTCCAGCTCCAGGGTTATCGCTTTAATGCATATAAACTACCGGGTTAATGCCATAGAAACGGCTCTTTTGATTGTAGAGAGTTCCCGCTACCAAGTCCTGAACAGGGTTTTGTAAGTAGCAGGATGTAGTCTGAAATCCCACTATAAGCTTTTCTGCTCTTTTTTGTATCCTTTCCAGCATGTTTATATCCCCTCTATAATAAAGTCTCCACACCTGTACACAGTACTCCAATCTAGGTCTAACTAATGCTTTATACAGTTTGACTATCACTTCCTTGCTCCTATGTTTAATATTTCTTTTTATCATAACTAACATTGCATTTGCCTTTTTCATCACTACCTGGACTTGCTCACTCCCTTTACATGTATGATCTATTACAACCACTAGGTCATGACGTGACATGCTGAAAAATAATGCAGCTGCAGGAAAAAGAGGTAATTTTTTTAATGTGTTATGGTAAAGGTTAATGACTACTTATTTGAACTAATATACACTTGAATATATCAATCAGTGGTCATATAACAGGGCAAGAGTAAAATTATCTTCAAAACTGACCTGATGCAATGAATGTATAAAAGAAATCTATCTAAACCAATTGTGGATACAGTACTACAAAGATGGATCAGCAGCAAATGATGTTAATTCTTTCAGGACTTGATATTTTTTAGGTTTGGACCAAATTAATCTTCAGTTTTAGAAAAATGTCACTGTACCTTTATCATTTCACTGCTTCACACCATAGTACAGTTAAATAAAGTACATATTGTGGCAAAGTCGAGGTTTAGCTGAGTAGTTACTTATCTAAAGAGTTACAATATGTATCTACACCACAACACGACTTTCCACAGTAAATACCACAGTAAACCCTATCCAACAAAAATTATATGATTTAATATCATGAATATCATTAAATCGAGACAACATTAACAAAGTAAATCTAAACTAAATAATCATAATATATATATTTATATATATTGAACTACATCTGAGGTTTTAAGCACTAGCTTTTGATAATTCCTTGAAACTACATAACCCAGAATCTTGCTGCTGCTCTTCCTTATCTGCACAACCAACACACAATCACCAACTCGTACTCACCATTGGATTACGTACTCAGTCGTTCTGTGCATTTACACACAATCAGATCACCTTCAGTCAGGTGATCTGTACATCCACATTCAATTGGTTCACGTATGCTCAGGCGATCTGTGCATTCATATGCAATTAAATCACGTCACTTATAGTTGGATCACGTACTCACTTGTGGTGACATACTCAGTCCATCTGTGCATACACATATAATCAGAACACACATCGTTCCCAAAGTGTCTTGCACATACCACACACATTCAGATCTCGCCCTTAAGCGAGCTGTACATTCAAAATTACAATCAGATCATTTACCATCAGGCGATCTGTGCATTTACAACTACTTAAATCACTTCACGTATTCCCACGAACCTGTACATTCATTTGTAATTAGATCACGCATCATTCACTAGGTGTCCTGCATGTACGACACACATTCAGATCTCTTACTGTTCACAGTATGTTCAATATAAACACCTATAGAGCGACTGGCCAAAACCTGAGGTGCATGTTGGTTCAGTCACCCTGCAAACTCACTCTCACTCTCCTAGCCAGTTTGTTTTGAGTTCATCTTTACAGAGTATTTGATAGTCTCAAGCAACATCATGGCTCTCCAATGGTCTCCTGTTGGTTGTCTGACTCAGCCATCACTTTAATTTGGAACTACGCCCAACTAGTTGTTATTGGATGATTATTCCCGACTTCTTGTCCCTCTAAAGGTTGTAGCCGCTCGTGGCGGCATATGACTGTCACTAACCCCCACTATGCTAATTTGGAACACCAGAGTAGTCAGCTACGAACCCCCACCTCAGCTGTGTGATATTGTCTAAAGTATGCTTTAGCACACAGATGTGGTTTATGTGAACAGCCTGTGCACGATGCAGTAATAGCTACTCCGTTTTCTGATCTTCCGATCAGCACAATGAACGCAACAGTAGTCTGACTGGATGCAACCACCAGATGAGCCAGACCGTCTTGATTTCTTTCTACTGGACTTCCCATCACTATAATCACTATCTGAATCTTCTATCTCTGAATACTGATCAGCAGGATCTCAAAAACAACTCTAGCTTGTTCAGCACTGTATCGTTTTGGCCGAGTACTCGATGTAGTGGGCGTTGCCATTATTTTAGAGAAATAAACAACAAACTTTAGACTGGAAAATAAATCACTTTTCAACACAAACATGCATTGCTAAGATGAAGTTTAGAACTGCGACGTATTCTAGTCTTAGCAGTAAAATATTGATTAGCATAAAAACCAAAATTTGCCGCTATACAAAACAAAAACTAAACAGGACCCAACAGAATCAATGTATTGGATAAAGGTCCCGTAGAGTTTCGTTCGCATACCAATGGTTAATGGTCAGGAAAGAGTTCAGAATGGAGTGACCCATATCTTTGTCTCGTACCCTGAAAACTACTGTCAAAAAAAGAGTATTTCCGTTGGTAAATTCTGTTCCAACCATACAGCTCTAAAGCAAGCTGCTAATGTGATCCACAACAGTAATTTTGACTGTCATCAGGTAGTTGTCTTCACAGACACATTATCTGTGCTGCATTGCCTCAAGGGAGGTAAACTCCCACATCTGAGGAATGAACTAAGTCGTGTAGCTGTCAGTTAACGGACCATACTTAAGTGGGTACCATCTCATTGTGGTGCACCTGGCAATGAAAAGGTGGACATGCTTGCAAAATGGGGAAGAGATTGTGAACAGGAAGACAATGAAATCCTATACTTTGGGAACAAGAATGTTGAGAACCAACCCAACGACAATTCCTACACCCTTGACCAGCAGGGACAGATCACCATTCTTTGCATCTGGACAGGACATAACAGACCAAATAAACACATGCACAGGCTTTGTCGATCTGCTACTTCCCCACTGTGCATGTGCAGACAGTGAGAAAATTGTAGAGCATGTTTTACAGGACCTCTCTGTATAGCTTGTTGAGGGAAAACTCACTGGCCCCATAACTCGCACTAATCTCATTGCCACAGGAAATAGTGGAGGCAGGGTCAATTAATGCATTCAAGAATAGATTGGATGCGAATATGTTTTTTTTAGATCAAGTGAATGTAAAAGAAAGTGGCTGTTTACAGGGTCTGCAGAGTCTTCTAAACCAGTATAAAGAAGATGTTAAGATAAGATTTAAGAAGTGCCATCACAACTTGCTATCAAAAGAGTCAAGAACTCTGCTCGAGTAGCTTCAAAAACAACAGCTACTATTAAGAATGTTTAGTTTCAAAAGAAGTGGACACCAGTCCGCTGTAACATCTCGGGCAATGACGAGGCAGACAAGCTTGTCAGACAGGAAAGAACTCTACAGCAATATGATAGAATAACAATGAATGAAGGGACTAAAATAATTATAAAACCCACCCCAAGATCAAAATGGGAAAGAGAGCACCCTGACCATATACGAAATTATGCTTAACAACTCTCAAGGTGAGTTCAAGATCATTACCAGACTAAGCACCGATGCCAACATTTCCAAAACAGTGAATGAGCTGACATCAGCCACTAGCTCATAGCTGACTACATCAGGGTCTGCAAACCATTGCTGACCAAGACCATATTCCACCTCCAAGTGGTGATCCTGGAAACAGGCTGCAATAGTGTAGTCTGGCTAAGAGAATCGCATGGGAAGGCACATCCAGTATACAAAAAAAGCCAGCTGAAACTGGATGTGTCAGGCCGAAATGGGCAAATATCGCAATCTCGATATAAACTATGACACATCACAACATCCTTTGAAGGACAAATACCAAAGAAGAAGAAGAATATGAGCAGGGCACAACGGATTGAGGAACCATCTCTTTCATAAAGTCAGATTGGCACTTGACCGACCCCATGGCAGTTGAACACTTGTTACAGACCGCCTCCAGGCAGTTGTGATATGGTTGGCTCCATCTGCTGTCACTCACTACTACGGGGATGGATCACGATGATACCTCACCTCGTTAGCCAGGCTGCCATGAAAACCGCTCGTTTTCAGGGAGGGCTGCTAGGAAGCTTGGCCAGTATGTTTTGCCTGACCCTGACTAACATGTCTGATCAGTATATTATGCCTGACCCTGACTAACATGTCTGATCAGTATATTTTGCCTGACCCTGACTAACATGTCTGATCAGTATATTTTGCTTGACCCTGACTAACATGTCTGATCAGTATATTTTGCCTGACCCTGACTAACATGTCTGATCAGTATATTTTGCCTGACCCTGACTAACATGTCTGATCAGTATATTTTGCTTGACCCTGACTAACATGTCTGATCAGTATATTTTGCTTGACCCTGACTAACATGTCTGATCAGTATATTTTGCTTGACCAGACGTTAGTCTTCCTCCCCATATACATTAGTGAAAGAAGTAAAACTTGGCAGCAGCCTGCTTCCTTCCTTGAGAAACTGTATAGAGATATCTGGAATCTCGAGCTGACTTCTGTCTTTATTAGAGTCATAAGGAACTAAGTGTTACCTGAGCGCTACTGAAGCCCAAAAGGGGAGTAAAGAATAGTAACCATGTAACCAGCCAGGTATGCTGTGTGATGTGACTAAGGAGAGTTGGGCATGGGGCTGGTATATATCCTGTAGAATATTTCAGTTTGATAAACTTCAATAGATATAGACAGGTCAACATTTAATGACGTGTATTTGTTGACGGCTTATGCTCCATATGGAGCTAAAATAGGTTTTGATTGATTGATTGAAAGGATGAAGTATAAAATTGAAAAAGAAAATGTATTTTGATCATTCATTGAAGTTTCTGTAACATAACTTTTTTTTTTTACAAAATGTGTTTGAACTGAGAAAAGAGAGTCCTTGGATTCAACATGGACCAGTACTAACATATGGCAGTGAATCATGGACAACCTACAAGCAAGCACATAGATCTTTGAAAGCAATAAAGATGTGGTTTTACAAAAGAATGCTGCAGGTTCACATTGACTGAAAAGAAGACTAATGATACAGTACTCGAGAAGGCACAAATATAAAGACAACTTATTGCAAAGATCTGAACGAGGCAGACATCCTTTTTCGAGCATGTTATGAGAAGAGGAGGCTTGGGGCATGTCTAGATAACGGGAAAAATAGCAGAAAAGAGAGACAGAGGACGGCAGAGTGAGTAGATGTTGGACAGCCTGAGAGAATGGCATATGCGACAATCAACAACAGAGTTGGTAAACGACGCACGTTATAGAAGAGGATGGAGGTAAATGACCGCCAACGCCAACAGGCAGGGCACCTGATAATGATGATGTTTGGGCTCTTATCCGTAATTCAAACCCTGCCCGCCTTGCCCCATCCCCAATCTTGAAGGGATTAGAGTCTTCCTTTTACCGTCTGACCTCTCCTCTGGTGACCTGGTCCTGCTAGAGCTCATGCATGCTTTGGTGCAGGCTTTCTACAATGACACCAACTGCAGCAGTGGCCTTGTGCTCTAATTAGAGCAGAGAAAGAAAGTGTATTTTGCACCTAATTGCCCAGTGCACCCAACTTCAGTGCACTATTTTAAAATGGGTTTACTTCCCATTGGGACACTACATAGTTGAATCTGAACATGTGCCTGTTTAGATTGTGAGCTGTGTCACTAACCACCTCACTGAAAGGGTACTACTTCTTCTGGCGTTCATTCTGAAAAGGACATTTGTGACATTGTGTCATAGTTTACAACAAGGCTGCGATATTTGAGTCTTTTGGCCAGACACACCCGATTTCAGCTTGTTATTTCTGGGCCTGGGTTTGCCTTCCCTCTTTGATCCCCAATCTCTTAACCAGGCTGCATGGTTGCAGTCTGTTTCCAGGGTCACCACTTGGAGGTGGAATAGGGTCTTGGTCAGTTATAGGCCACCAACCCTGATGCAAGTAGCCAGCTTACAGTTGCTGGCTACTGTCAGCTTGTTCACTGCTGATCTTCAGTCTTGAAAGGTTATAAATGTGCATGAAGAGAGATATTTGGATGAACTTCACTGACCTGCTCCAGGTACAAGCTTGTCTGGACGCCTGGCAGGAGTAGTTGCGGTTACTTTGAAATCTTGGTTGACCTCAAGCTTGACTTCCTCGCCGTCAGCAACATCATCATCCCTAGTCGTGGCTACCGCTGCCTTGCTGTGTTCTGGCACACAGTTGTCATCTCCCTCGCTGTCAAAATCTGGTGACGTCTCAAAGGAAACCATTTCCACCAGAGACGGTCGAGGATCGACGCTGGAGCTATCTGGTCTGACTTCCACAGGTCGGGGAACTATTGGAACATCGCCAGTAGGACTGTACGGCCATCTTGGAAGCTCAAGGTCTGGAAATACAAAGAAAATAGAATTAAAATTACAAAACAATTATTGATTGCATCAAATAATTTTTATTTGGATGTTCCCAGTCTACCTACAAGGTAGCATGTAGTATGAAGTGAGTTTTTTTATTCCATTATTATTCTATCTTCATCACTTAGAATAGTAATCCGTTTAATTTGTATTGACTTTCAGCTTAGTTAAAGTGCCATCACCACATCAAAGGTCAGGTGCAATGGATCTCCGTCCTCAGTATCTTACCATTTTGGTGCAATCTTCCAGGCTTTTCCCTATCCATCTGTTGATGTTATCCTCCTAATTATAGCACTGTTTACCTCTGGCACATTTGCTCTCCACCTTACCTTCAGGTATTGTTTTCAGCAAAGTGTTATGTCTTTTTATGTGACCAAAATATCTTTACTCATTATTTTCTCTGCACCTCTAAATTCTCCACTACTTCCTTATTTTTTTTGTTTTTCTGTCAAGGAGATGCACCGAATTCTTCTATATATCAATGTTTTAATGGGATCAAATCAGTTTTCCAGCAGTTTGTTTGTTCATTGTCAAACGTTTCAATGTCTTACAGTAAAGAAAAATATACATAGCATTTAATCACTCTCATTTGTAATTTGTGAGTTATTTGTTTGGATGCTAATATATGACTCACAACAACCTCTCCTCCAATCTTGGAAACACTGGACCGTCGTCTAGTTTTTTGTTAGGTCATGTCGTACGGCTGGACCAGGAAACACTGGACCGTTGCTGACTTTCTTTGTTCAATCATGTTGTACGGCTGGACCGGGAAACACTGGACCGTTGCTGACTTTCTTTGTTCGGTCATGTCATACGGCTGGACCAGGAAACTCCCGCCCACAAGATACTTCACAGGTCTTCCTCAGAGCCAAAAGACTTCCCTTGACCGACTGAAGACAAAGAAGAGGCCAACCTCGCACAGTATGGCTCCAGCAGATATCAACCTCTGCCTCTCCTCTGGATGAGGCTTGAAGCTGTGCCGCAGCAGAGTGTCATGGATGTGGTCAACCAACACAACAGGCCTCAGATGCCTAAGCAAACTTATTATTAGTATTTTATTGATGAAAATAGATTTAGCCATCTCTATTCTCTTCTTTGGGAGCCTAGGTAGAGCAGAGGATAGTGCACTAACTCCCCAGCCGAGCGACTTGGGGTCGATCTACAGTTAGTACATGATTTTTCCAACTGCAAAAAGGTTCCTGGGATAAACCAAGCCTTAAAAATTGGATACCAGAATAATCTGGGAAAGCAAAGGCGACACCCTAATGTGCTGTTGGTCAGGAAATAATATGGGCATACTACCATATTCCCAATGTGCCACACTGGCCTGTTAACGAGATTATTCCTTTTTTTTTTCTTTTACCGATCTTCTTAAGTTTTATTTTACGCTTCCCATCTTCGGTTTAGGAGAAGCTCTTGACTCGTTCCAGTGTTTGATCATCTATCATTATCTGTAGGATAGGTTTTAGCTGTAATGTAGCATGTTGCTATCATTGTGCCCTTACAATAACTGACTCTTAAATATTCATGTTACCAAATTTGTGGTGTTCAGTTTAACCTTCGCAGCACTATTGGTGAACTTTTTAGCCTGAAAAAAATTTCGTTTTATGACTAAAGGCAAAAAAAAAATAACCGGGCGCATTGTCACTGGTTATTGCTATATAAACGGTTTAGCATACTGGTATTTGAATCTAAAAATTGGGATCAAGATGCTGAGCAGCACATGAGGTGCAGTGGTTAGCGACCCATAGCTGACTGCTAGCGTCAGGGCCAACGAACCATAGCTGCCAAGACCCTTCTACACCTCCACGCGGTATCCTGGATAACAGGCTGCAGCAGAGCAGACTGGCTAAGGAGAAGGGATCGAAGAGGAAATGCTAACTTGGTACTAAAAAAATGCTTGCTGAAGTTGAATGTGTTGGACTGAAAGGTGCAAATATCGCAGCCAAGCTGTAAACTACGACACAACGCATTCCGTTCTCTGGACTACATTCTGCTACTTAATCCCTTTCAGGGTTTGGTAGTGGGAGATTGAGAACAAACGAAGAAGAAGAAGAAGAAGAATCTGAAAATAGACCACTTTCATCAGCTTCAAATTCAAGTGCAAAAATGGCTTGTCTGATTTTAACAAAAATTTGAAACGATTTATTTTCTTTTTCACTCAGATTTGAAGATTACCCCCTTATTGGGGGTGATGAAGTTAAGGTGTTGTAACAGATTTTTCTTAGGCAGATCTGAATAAATACATTTGTAGTAGAAACTAACAGATATGTCAATCTTGTTCAACTTTATTTTCCGTCCTCTGTGGCAATTTAAACAAATTTCGTTAGACACCTGGGGCATTGTCGTTTTACGGCCGATGTTTTTTCGAAGCATTTTAATCATACATAGACAATCTGGCAACCATAGAAATCGGCTGAAAATACTGCTGTTTCAATTGTAGAGAGTTCCACTTACGTCATGTCTGATTTAAAACAATGGCGTTTTTTAAATTTGTTTTAGACATTTGGAAATGATTTCTTCTGTTTTTCACTTGGATTTTAAGTTTTTGTAATAACATTTTCTGAACCATATATAACCATGTTTTTATAGTCTTACCTCATTCTGTGCGAACTTTAAGCCAGGGAGTGACAAATTTGTTTAGGATCTAGGAGCTAAGTAAGAATAGTGGGAGAAAATACTAGATGAAAAGTTCCAAAAAGTGTTGTGTAACATGCCAGAGTGTATGCTTGAATTGTTCTTGTAAACATGAGTTCCTAAATGTAAACATTTAAGTCTATTTTCAAAGTAATACTTGCTTATTTGTGCTATTCCTTATTTGCTAAACGTCATCGCTGCTGCGCAACATGATCACAGCAGACTGACCTTGAATGTTGTGGAAATAGAGGAAATTTTGCAGGAAAATATAATATTTTGTGTCCATTAACCATTTCTGGCCTACAGGCATGAGATTGCGACGATTTGGTTCCGTTCCACTGATGTTGCACGCCGCCAGCTCTAGGGTCATCGCTTTATCGTATTTAAACTACCGGGTTAATGCCAGAGATATGGCTGAACATTCTGCTCTTTTGATTGTAGACAGTTCCAGCTTCCGTCATGTATGGTTAGATGAAGAAAATGGCGATTGTGAAATTAGAGGTTCTCAAAATCAACAACCACGTTGGGGCATGACATGCTAAAAAATTATGCAGATACAGGAAATAGACGTAATTTTGTAAACTGGGAAACAGAATTTTAAAACAGGGTGAATGCACAGGATAAGGGAAAATTTACAAGTAAATATGAAACTGGTCTTTAAATATTAGACACCCCAGCAACGAATCTAGGTGCCATTGCAACCACCTGGTGCCAAGGATTTGTCATCCCCTGCTATAAGCCCCACAAAAATAAAAGAAGACATCTACACCCCATGGTAGAATACTCAACACCTCATGGTAGAAGAGGGATAACAAGCCAGATAGAAACCACAGAGTGGATATTTTAAATCTAGATTAAATATTTAATTTCATCAAAATTTGCTAACTTTAATATCTGACGTCTTGTCTGCATGTACTCACCATCATCAGCTGGAGTGTCTGCCTCATCAAAGAAGTCTGACGCATCTACAGCCGCCTCAATGGATTCTGCTGAAAAGAAAATTTGGAAATTAAATATCTATAAATAGAATTTGAATGATGTACAAAAAGGCACATCCGAGTAGGAGGGCAAGCAGGATAGGGCCACTGTTTCCTTACTGGCATGTCGTAAGAGGCAACTAAAGAAAGTTGTGCACCTGTTGGCAACCTCACCACGTAAAAATCATTGCTGTAAAACTGCAAATGACTGGAGACAAGCTTTCTTAAAAGCTGGTTAAGGGGGAAGCCAAATGTAATGTTGGACCTAAGCTTTAACACATGAATTGAATCAGGTTTTCCTAAAAGCTGGTTAAGGGGGAAGCCAAATGTAATGTTGGACCTAAGCTTCAACCCATGAATTGAATCAGGTTTTCCTAAAAGCTGGTTAAGGGGGAAGCCAAATGTAATGTTGGACCTAAGCTTCAACCCATGAATTGAATCAGGTTTTCCTAAAAGCTGGTTAGAGAAGCCAGATGCAGTGTTGGCAAGATGTAATTTACTATCAGGGTTCGACTAAGATCTTTCAGCCATAAAGTAGATTCTTGTTTGTGTATTTGTGCACTATAATTAATTTCAACAATAAATTTAGGTAAGTACTAGAGATGATGAATTATGGACTAATAACTTATTTCAACAACTATTTATTAAAGTACAAGAGATGATGGGCTAAGATTAGATGCGCATAGCTTTTAGAGCAAGGAAATGTAAATAAAACTGGTTGTATACAGACTCTGCCGAGTCTTCTAAACCAGTATAAAGACGTTAAGCTAACGACTGACCTACAATTTATTTCAACAATTATTTATGGAAGTACGAGAAGTGATGAGTCAGGAACCATCTGAATATGATATATCATGAGACCAGAAGTAGAACATGCACACATGAGAAAGGAACACTAACCTTCAGACTTGGGAGATGTTGGAGAGTCGTCCAGCGCATCGGTGGGTAGCAGGGAAGGTGGCAGATGGAGAAGGTATAGAAGCTTGATCCTCATTGTGATGTCTTCCTTACACATGGTGCCCAGGGCACTGACAAACTCCTTGAAGTTGATGAGGTTGTCTTTATTCTCATCGAGCAACTATGTAGACAACAAACAACAAAAGGTCAGTCTTTATAGTGACTTGTATGTAAGCCTAACTGGCCCATGTATTGCTGGGGTACAAAAGAGGAGCAGGTAATAATAACAGTGCAACCTGCCAGGTGACAAAGAAGGGTTGGGATTGGTGGCTGGCTAACCTGTCCTGTAGAAACTTTAAGTCAGAAAAATTATATATAAATTTGACTATAACAAGTTTTTCAAAATACAACCACCTACAAGAACAAGAGGGCACAGCTGCAAATGAACTGAAGAAAGGTCCAGATTAGATATTAGGAAATATATTTTTAGTCAGAGAGTGGTGATTGCTTGGAATGCATTGCCACCGGAAGTAGTGGATGCAAGAACAACTAATGCATTTAAGAACAGATTGGAGCAAGGAAATGTAAATGAAACTGGTTGTCTACAGACTCTGCAGAGTCTTCTAAACCAGTATAAAGACATTAAGTTAAATTAAGAAGAAATATAGACGGATCCCTCTACCACCCAAGGTAGAAGAGGAGTGAAAAAGTTAAGTTGGAGTAAGGAGGATTGGGCATGGGGGCTGGTTACTCCCTCCTGTAGAAGCTATAAGCCAGAAGCAATTTAAAGTACCCCTCTACATCCCTGAACACAAGAGGAACAATGATGTAATTAAATCTAGCTAAGATGGGAAATGGGTATATATGTTCGGTCGGTGTGTGCTCGTCCTGAAAAGGACATTTGTGATGTTGTGTTGTCATTTGCAGCGAGGCTTCAATATTCGCACCGACAGCCCAACATGTCCTATTTCAGCACAACATTTTTTATACCGGGTTTGCCTTCCCTCTTCGGCCCCTAACCTTTACTTAACCATTGGCAAAAAATTGCGTCCACCACATTGTCACTGCATACTCACCGGTGTATTTGTTGTGTTAACATTGGTTATTGCTATAGAAACGACTGAATCGAAAACAAAACCACTTCCTCCCACCTCGATAAAAATGAGATGGCCTGTTTGAGTTTATACAATTGTTAAACAAATTTTTTTCTCTGTTTCACACGGATTTTAGATTTTCCTGTTATTGAGGGGGGATGAATTAAGTTGTTACAACATCATTTCTGAGGTAGATCTGTTCAGTTTGTTTATGTAGATGTAATAAATACGTTTGCGTAGAAAATAACAGATGTGCCAATCTGGTGAAGAACACCATCAGTACTTTGTGGCAATTTTGTGGATTTACAAGTCAGTCGGTGTACCCAAAAATAGGTACGTCTTAATTGTTTGTAAAGTAATTCAAATAATATGGAAACTAAATGGTTAAGCTTTTAGCCAGGCTGAATTGCTGCAGTCTAGTTCCAGAGGTTGTTTCGAATGTCCACAATGAGTAGGCTTACTTTTTGTGCGCCCTGAAAAGGACGTTAAGTGACGGGTTGCAGCAGCTTTCCTCACATCCCGAGTAGGCTGATGAAGGTGGACCGGTGTCCTCCAGGCAGTTGTGCTATGTTTCACTTCCTCTGCGTATCATTCACTACTACAGGAATCATATCAATCTCTCACCTTATTAGCCAGGCTGCCATGAAAACAGATTTTCAGGGAGGGCTACGAGGAAGCCGAGGTAGGGTCTTGGCCAATATGTTTTGCCTGACCCTGACTAACATGTCTGATCAGTATATTTTCCCTGATCAGACATTAGTCTTCCACCCTGCGATTTGGAGGTGGAATAGGGTTTTGGTCAGTTATAGGTCACTGACTCTAATGTAATCAACCAGTCATGAGTCACTAGCTGATGTCAGGTCATTCACTGCTGCATCTTCGGCCATCTGTGTATATATAATTAAATACCTGATGGATCTTCTTCTTGTTCCTATTTCACTCTAGCCGAACTATAGTTGACCTTCTTTAGGTAGCCTACACCGAAGCACTTTGGATGCTTTTATTGTGGTAGTTTCTGTATTCATTTTTTCACATGGTGAGGTCACTGGTTCCATACACAACTATCTTTAGCCACTTTTTACGACATGTATAGAGGTACCTATTTTTTCTTCCAGAATAAAGTAAAGGGCCCAAGAACCCATTCACTTGCAATACTTACCCTAAATGTTCTTAGAGCCAGAATTGCTGCATACTGCCCAGTTGCCCAGGGTGACAGTGACAAGAACAGTGTTCTGAATTGGTCAAAGTCCACTTTGTACTGGTCGTAGTAAGGTCGATTGGGGTCAAACTTGTCTGCGGTGTCGACATGCTGATTAGTTCGCCAGTAACAGGACGTCAGATATTCCTCCTGTTAACACATTCAATTACAGAATTTAAACATGCTGTAATGTAATTCCAGTTTTTGTCTTACCTGGAGGTCTGAAATTGTAATCTCCTTCAAAGTACTCCCCTTGGGATTGCACACACTTCTCCTAGCGGCCCCATCATCGTTGGAAGCATTTCAGGAAGGCCTCCTTTGGTAATGGAGTACAGCTGAGCAATGCTTTATGCATAATGTCTTCTCATGACTTAAATTGGGTTCCTTTCAGCTTGGAGAACAGGCCAAAAATCACCAGTAGCCATGTGGAGAGAGGGGGGTCTGATAAACCAGAGGAATCTTGTGTTTGGCCAAATGAGTCTGAATCAGATGCAATGGATGAGTGGTTATGCCGTCATGATGGAGCTACTAAGTTCTCGTTGCCCACATGTACAGTCGTTTGCACCACACAGTATCACAAAGGCGATGGATGACCTCCAGGTAGTACTTTTTGAAGTTTTAGCCCTGTGGTGCATACTCATGATGCCCTACTCCACAAGAGTAAAAGAGAATGGTCAACATGACTTGGATGTTGCTGCGCACCTGCCTTGGTTTTTTTGTTTTTTTGTCTCAGGGTTGATGAATGTTTCCACTGTGAGAACTGCACCCTGTTTTCCGGGTCGTACCCATGACTCATCTCTGGTGATCAGTGTTCAGGAGGTCATGGTCACCGTTTGCGCAGTCCTGCATGACTTCTAGATGGAGTTCCTTCTGCTCCTTGGTTAGCAGCTTCAGCACAAATTTCACGGACAATCTGAACATGGCCAAATCCTCACTCAAATTGGAGTGTACCAAACCAATGCTTATACCCATTAAAGCAGAAAACTTTAGTAAACAGTAACAGACATTACACCATGAAGGACATAATAAATTCATCCATTGTCGTCGATGAGGACCACCAACATCCTCCCATGTCATACTACTTCCTTGAATAGGTGAGTGTGTTTTTGAATGATCAAGCCAATGTGGACGCAGATAAGTTCTATGGCATGACTGGCAAACATAATCTACAGCTGCCACTAGTATTCCTTCTGTTTTTGACTTCCAGATCGTGCGTCTATCCTGGGCTGCATGATCACAGAGGTCCTCGCTAATTCCAATGCCATTTTTTGACAGCACTATTTCAGGTTTAAGATTTTTGAGCCAGCTTTTCCCCAGGTGTTAATATCTATTTGACAACGTTTAAGGGACTCCTTCAGACTGTCCTTGAAATGCTTTTCATGGATGTCCTTGAGATCATCCTCTTTCACTCAGCTCACTATACAGGAGCCTCATTGGAAGCCTCTTGACATTCGAGCAAGGTGGCCATCGATCTGAGTTGGGTTTTTTGGCTGAAGTGCATGAATACCTGACATGTTGGCTCTGGATAACACTTCATTATCTGTGATATGGTCTTGCCAGGAACATGCAGACAAATCACGTGGAAATGATTTAGTCACCTGGCGTCTTCAGCAGTCAGTCCAGCTCTCACACGTGTAGAGCTGGCTGGGAAGAATGGCGGCACGGTAGACCTTCAGCTTAGTTGTTATGCTGATTCTAGCAGGACTTATTCATTGGTATTAATATTCTGAGAACTATTCCTTTAGTTCAGGTGCCATCTCCGCAGCAAAGGTCAGCTGCAATGGATCTTCAACATCCTTTATCTCTTGCTTTGATGGTACAATCTGCCAGGGTATTTCCTGTCCATCTTTTGATGTTATGCTTCATCTAATAGCACTGTTTACATCTGGCATGTTTGACCTCCATTTTTCCCTTCAAGTTTTGATTGCAGCAAGGTCTTTTGATGTGAATAAAATACCTGGATCGTCTGACTCTGATTTTGTTCATCAATTCTCTTTGCATCCATAATTTCTCAGAGGCATCCTTATTTGTTTTCTTATCTTTCCATGTGATGTGCCCATTCTTTTACATATCCACATTTCAAAGGCATCAATTCTCTTCTCTAAATCATTGTTCATCGTTAATGTTTCTGCACCATACAGTGAAGTCAAGTACACATAACACCCAATCACTCTCACTTTTATTTTGTTTTGTTTACCTTAAACAGGAAGTACAGATCCTCAAGCTCTTTGCCTTCAAACTTGGTGTGTGCCGCCACACTACGCAGGATGTTTCTCTTGACGCTGTCCTCAATTGTCTATGTGGATGGAGGTTAAGGTCAAAGGTTATTCCCTAACTTGCAAGATTACATCAAACCTGGGATTAACTGTACAACAGTATGGATGTAAATCACGGACAACTAATAAACAAACAGAGAAATTACTTGCAGAAGCAGAAATATGGTCCCTGAGTAAAATACTATGTACAAGGTCAGTTGTTAATTTAAGTTGGGGTGGAATAGAGTAGCTATCTTTACCTGCACAGCCTTGAGTCTGAGTTTATTTAATCTTCTTCTTTCGTCATCTCACTTTTTACCGAGTTGTAGTCTAGTGTTGTAGTATGTATTTGTCTTTTGTCTCTCGTGACCCGAGCAACATTTTTCTCCATTTTCCAGCAGGTCTCGTTTACGCTGTCTATCTACCTTTTCCCCGGTCTACCTCTCGCTCTTCTTCCAGATGTTCTCTTGTAGAAGGCTGCATGAACAATGTGATCTGGTTGCATTCTCACAATGTGGCTGAACCAATCCATTTTCTGTCGCTCAGTGTACTGTTAGGTTAGGTCAGGTCATCCTGTAACCGGTGATGTCTCTCTGTCAGCGATCAGTCCATTCTTTTATGTTGTCCTCCAACCTCGTCATTGTCTGCCTTGCACCTTTCCGTAAAGGATTGTATTTCAAGACCATTTGATCTCGATATGTGAGCGTACCAAGCGAGTTTCCTTCTTGTGACAGTTGCCAGGAGGTCTTCAAAAGGCCCTATTGCTATTGCAATTCTTTCTCATATTTCCTCATTTGTAACTCGATCTTTGTACGCGACGTTAAGAAGTCTTTGGAAACATCTCATCTCCAAGGCCTGTATCCTTTGTTGCAGGTCAGCTGTAATTGTCCATGTCTCACAATTGCCCATGTACTGTAGGCAGGGAATTGTTCCAACCTTCTTCAGAATATTAATATTTGTGATTCTGTCTCTTCTTGTGTTGTTAGTGACTTTTTGTAAGGCACTGCATTTCACAGGTGGCTAACTTTTGTTCCTGGGCCCTATTCAATGTCCATGTCTGGCACTGGTAGCACAGGATTGTAATGAAGATACTATTTATCATATTTTTTACTTGGGAGGGAAATCTTGGGATGTCTTAATAGTGAAGACAGCTGGTAGGTGACATTATCTGCCCTCTGCACTCTCATCTCTACCCCTCAATCGAGCCTGCAGTCCTCAGTAAAAACAATCCCCAAATACTGAAATTCTTGTAGTGCTTTATTTTCGTTTCATTCATATGAATATCAAATGTGGTGTGCGTTCTAGCTATTTATTGATTGATTATTTACCCTAAGGTGAGGATTCAAATTAAGTTGGGCTGGAACAGAGCAACTATTTTTACCTGAACAACCTTAAGTCGATGCTTGAGCCTGAGTTTATTAATATCCTGGTTAGAGATGGACCAGAACTTCTGGTAGCTTGACTGGATTATATCACAGACATCAACAGCACTCTGGGATGAACAAAAATACACATTACAAGTCACATTATATGTACCATCGGTTTTTGGCTTTATGTATTTAACCGCAATGCTAATATATATCATCCTCAGATGAATCAGTTCTAAGACTGGTGTTGAAGTTGTCTGATCATGTCAACCACTGTCCTGTTAGTCAGTAGCCAGACTGGTGTGGAAGTCGTCTGCTCAATCCACGCCACTATCCTCTTTCAATCAGTAATGAGACTGGTGGTGTTGAAGTCATCGGATCATGTCATGCCCCTGTCCTCTGTTAGTCAGTCCGGAGACTGGTGTGGAAGTCATTTGATCATGTCAACCACTGTCTTCTGTTAGTCAGTCTGGAGATTGGTGTGGAAGTTGTCTGATCATGTCCCCTCACTATCTTCCTTTTGTCATTCAAGAAGACTGCATCGTCCCCATCCTCATGTATGGCTCCAAGACCTTGATACTACTACAGCAATACCGGCAGCATCTTGAGACCTTCCACTTGTGCAACCAGAGGCGCATCCTCGGAGTCCACTGACATGACCTGATTTCAAACATTGAAGTGGTTCGATGTACTCAACCTGCAGGCATTGCCCCAGTGATTGTTTGCCGCCGGCTCTCCCTCTTCGGTCATATCTGCCTTCCCCGATAAGTCCCAGCCCATGAGAAACTCCGACAGGCCGTGGGGCGAGTGATGGGAAGAGGCCATACTCATCTTGGAAACGTAATCACAATACCTGGCTAAAACAGATCGTCACCTCTCCAACAGAACTGCAAGCCGCCTGGAACGAGGCCATCAGACATTGTCATGGACAAAGTCATTCGAGGCGACGGGCCCTGATCACCTAAGAGTACTATTGAGAAGACTGGTGTGGAAGTCGTCTGATCATCTCATGCCACTGTCCTCTGTTAGTCAGTCCGGAGACTGGTGTGGAAGTCGTCTGATCATCTCATGCCACTGTCCTCTGTTAGTCAGTCCGGAGACTGGTGTGGAAGTCGTCTGATCATCTCATGCCACTGTCCTCTGTTAGTCAGTCCGGAGACTGGTGTGAAAGTCGTCTGATCATCTCATGCCACTGTCCTCTGTTAGTCAGTCCGGAGACTGGTGTGGAAGTCATCTGATCGTCTCTCGTCACTGTCCTCAGTTCAATAGATTTCTTCAGCTCAGTATAAGTCTGAACACTGATGTTTTTTTATGCCTATGTGATTTACTTTTTTGTCTTAGATGTTCTATTTCTTTCTTCCCTTGAATTTTGCCTTCAAGTATTTTCTTCTTCTTCTTCTTTTTCTTCTCTTCCCTTGAGGATTCCATGTAAGTGCCTGCCGTAATAACTGGTCAACGATGGAATTAAATTAGCCATGTCTTAAAATCACAACTCAGTACTATCACCAGAGCTGTCATGATACGGACCCCAGAGGGAAGACAAAAGAGAGGCTGACCTAAGACAACTTAATGAACCACAAAAGGTTGACATTTTTTTCTTCAGAATTCATTGTGAAAAGGACGTTGTTACGTTGTGTCATGGTTTACATCGAGACTGCAATATCTGCCCCTTTCGGCCCAATACACATCAGATTTCAATAGAAGTTTAAATAAAGATCATATGCCACAACTGAGGCACCATAAACAAATTGTGGCAGACCAAGTGAAGTGGAGGAAGTTTGTTGCTGCCTGACAAACTGCCATCAGATGTGATTATCACTGACCACTTTTTCAGTCATTGACCAAGGACCTATGAAGTGGAGGGAGTTTATTGCTGACCTTAAAGACACCAGCAGGCATGATTGCCCTTTACCATTTTGTCAGTCATTGACCATGGACCTACAAAGTGGAGGGAATTTGTTGCTGACCTGACAGGCACCATCAGGTGTGATTGTCACTGACCACTTTGCCAGTTACTGACCAAGGATCTATGAAGGAGAAGATAACTGATATTATACTAAACGTACCTCATTTGGTTTCTTGTCGTCTCCGGCAGTGTTTGACGTGTGCATGATGTTTGGTGTTGTAGAATGACTGTTAATAATGTTGTCCATGAACTCACAAAGAACACCCATTGCTTCCCCATCTTCCCGAGAGGCCAAAAGCTCTTCCCTTTTGTTGTCCAGAATTGTCATGGCAACTTGGAATATTACCTTGCGGGACAAATAAAAACATGTATGACAGGCTGAGTTTTCAATGTAATTCTATTTAAAAGAATGACATGATATGAGTGGAGTTAATGGCACGGAGAGCCAGAGGAAAGATGAGTTGTAGTTAAGTGCTTGGATAACGCAAGGGAACAAATGGAGCTCAGTAGAGCGAGTCGGCAAAGAGGGTTTAAAAGCAGAGAGAGCGCAGTAGTCAACTGGTCAGTTATCAATTCAGAAGAAAGAAGATTTGCAGTTTTACAGAATGCAGTGGTTAAGAGTCCAGGAAGTCAATTAGCGATATAGAAAAAGAGGGTTGTCAGTTGTACAGAATGCAGTGGTCAAGAGTCCAGGAAGTCAATTAGTGATTTAGAAGAAAGAGGGTTGTCAGTTTTCATAATGCAGTGGTTGAGACTTCAGTTGATTAAGATCCGGACAAAGAGTTGAGTAGACTTGAGTAGTCATTAAGTTTCAGATAACAGTTCTCAGAGATTTCAGGGTTCAGAGATTTCAGGGTTCAAAGATTTTAGAAAGTTGTCAAGACAAGTCTTCTTTAAGCTATTCAGAAAACAGTTGTCCAATGTAAGTTATTCTGAAAGTAGTTGTTCACCAATTCAGACTGGATTCTTCATAAAGCTATTTGTTCAATGTTACAGACTTGAGTCTTCACCAAGTTATTCAAAACCACAGTTGTCGAGACTTGAGTCTTCACCAAGTTATTCAAAACCACAGTTGTCAAGAATTGAGTCTTCATCAAGTTATTCAAAACCACAGTTGTCAAGACTTGAGTCTTCATCAAGTTATTCAAAACCACAGTTGTCAAGACTTGAGTCTTCACCAAGTTATTCAAAACCACAGTTGTCGAGACTTGAGTCTTCACCAAGTTATTCAAAACCACAGTTGTCAAGACTTAGCTTAGCGTCGTTCGTTCTCAATCTCCTGCTATCAAACCTTGAAAGGGCTTAAGTAGCAGAATGTAGTCCAGAGAACGGAATGCGTTGTGTCGTATTGTACAGCTTGACTGCAATATTTGCACCTTTCGGTCCAACACATCCGACTTCAGCAAGCATTTTTTTAGTACCGGGTTAGCATTCCCTCTTCGATCCCTTCTACTTAGCCAGTCTGCCTGCTGCAGCCTGTTATCCAGGATCACCGCATAGAGGCGTAGAAGGGTCTTGGCAGATCTGGTTCGCTGGCCCTGATGCTAGCAGTCAATAATGGGTCGCTGACCACTGCACCTCATGCGCTGCTGTTGACTTGAGTCTTCACCAAGTTATTTAAAACCGCAGTTGTTGAGACTTCAGTTTTCATAAAGTTATTAAGAATGCAGTCTTATTAGCAAGATAGAGCATTCCGGAACTAACGGAAATGAAAAGACATTAAGTCCGGTGGGGACGGCGTGGCCTAGTGGTTAAGTGGCACGGCTCACAATCCGTAGGTGCTTGGTTCGATCCCCATCACAGCACTGGCCGTTACCTCGGGGAAGCAAACCCTTAGAAAATGCAGGAGGAAGCAGACCCTTACATAAAATGCATGCTGAAGTCGGATGCACTGGGCGGACAGGCGCAAAATAAAAACCACAGTGCACCGCACACCGCTTTGGGGATTAGAGAAAATAAGGCGAACACAAAAAAAAAAAAAAAATTAAGTCCGACGCAAAAATAAAAAATCTTCAACTTCAGTGTCAAGTTTGGCTCTGAAACATGGAGAACAACAACGAAAATGGTATAGACTTTCATAACGGGATGTCTGCGCAAAATAGAAAGATTGAAATGGTATTGTAAAATTTAATAATGAGAGTGGAACTGTTGAAAAGAGTCAGACAATTATAGTGGAGCATGACATGAGAAGGTGCTGGCATTAGAAACACATTGCGGAAACCAGCTGATAGTGTTACAAGACAGCCTCTGTTCTATAATCCCCAAGGCAAGATAAGTAAAGGCAGAACAAAATACACATGGACAAAGGAGATTGAGAAAAACATAATTGGAAGAGGAAATATGTGGACTGAGCTGGAACAGATGACCCATGGCGTGAGAACTTCTTGGCTTGAATTTGTTGACAGGGAGATGACTTATACAAGAATTCTACATATTGTTTTAATTAACATTGTTATTACTTATTTATAAATCCATATAAATAAAGATGGATGAATACCATTCCATATGGCAAAGAACAGTGGACATTGAGAATGCTTGAAATGCATTGCCACAGGATGTGGTGGCGGCATGGTTAGTTATTGCATTAAAATAGATTGGATGCTCAGTTATTTTTAGTATCATTGGAGTGGAATAAAATTGGTTGTATATAGACTTTAATAGAGCCTTCTAAACCAGTATAATGAAGTTAAGCTGAGACTAGAGCAGATGGAGTTAGTGAGATGAACTCAAAACGATGGTTCAGAAGAGGATGGTTCAGATGTGAGAGCATCCACTGTGAGACTATGTTTAAGGGGGAACTAGATGTTTGGATGATGATGGATCACCTTGAAAATCTGGTGAAGAGGGACTCTGGTATGGTGGGGGAGGTCCCTGATGTTAGTCACATGCATCTATCTCCTGTTCCTTGGATGATCAACATTGATTCTAGCTGGAGAATGGGTTAACCCTTTACACATTAGTCTGGCTGAAAAGGCTTGATGTTTTTATATAGCCCAACACCCTGGCCTGCCAAGAAATGCCCTTTGAGAACCACTATTTTAATGAATCGATACAATGTGAGCAAAGTTTGAAACAAAATTAAACCTCTGTGTCAGGGGACGGCGTGGCCTAGTGGTTAAGTGGCACGGCTCACAACCAGAAGGTGCTGGGTTCGATCCTCATCACAGCACCGGCCGTTACCCCGGGGAAGCAAACCCTTAGAAAATGCAGGAGGAAGCAGACCCTTACATAAAATGCATGCTGAAGTCGGATGCACTGGGCCGACAGGCGCAAAATAAAAACATAAGTATAACGCACACACGCCTTGGGGAATAGATAAATAAGGCGAACGCAAAACAAAACAAAAACATCTGTGTTTTAACCATGCCAGATGTCATGGTTTTGCTTAATCTCCCACATGAACTGCCTCATAACTAACTTAACGTCTTTATACTGGTTTAGAAGACCCTGCAGTCTGTATACAACCAGTTTCATTTACATCACCTTGCTCTAAAAGCTATGCATATCCAATTTATTCTTAAATGCATTAACTGTCTCTGCCTCCACTACCTCCTCTGGCAATGCATTCCAAGCCTTCACCACTATCTGACTAAAAAAATATTTCCTAATATCTAATCTGGACCTCTCTTTAGGAAACATATGGAAACATTGTGGCAATAGGAAGTGGGGTAGACCCAGAGAGATTCTATGCAGAACTATCACAAGGGAGGGTACAACCATAGGGTTAGGAAACATGCAAGAACTACAGAGAGTGGCGGAAGACCAATTGAACTGGAGAATTTTGAGTTCTGCCTTATGCGCCGTCTTTGGTGCTGAAAGACTGTAGAGAGAGACAGGCTGCCTTCAGCCATATGGTATACGTGCTGTCCGTACTTTAGGCTCTATTCCCTCTAATCTTTCTTCTCCCTGTTTTCATAATTACGTGTTTTATGTCCATGTACAAAGGGGTGGTCAGAAGTATTGACCTTGATCATGAATGTGCTCACAAATATGCAATTAGCCTGTTGTGTCTTCACATGACGGATGTGTCATCTCCTGTTGGCCTTCATGCAGGCCGCTATTGAGTAGAAATTTCACTACCTTTCTAACAGTCTGTTCTTTTCAATTGCCAACAGTTCTTTTATGTACACAGTGTGTACATGGGATCTTTGAGTTTATCGTCCATTTCTGACATAACTCAATGCTGATCAGGTGGCGCTTGAAACTTGCGGGATTCGAACACCCACCGTTATCTGCTTCCATTTCTTGAGAAATGAGCCAGCCGTATGTCGGAGCTATAGTGACTTCCATAATGTGAACAATGATAATCTTTATTAATTGTGGATACTCACCCTGGCCCCATCGTAGAAGAAGCAGTCGAGAATGTTGACAGCACAGTTGAATGGCATGACACTGAAAGATGTACATTGTAAACACATGATGTCAACAGATACAAACAGCAAAAAAGAACAATCCTCAATCAATCAATACTTTTCAGTTCCATGCTCTGCCAAAGACGGATGTGTCGGACCGAAAGGTGCAAATATCGCAGTAAAGCTGTAAACTAACGACACAACACATTTCGTTCTCCGGACTACATCCTGCTACTTGCAAAGCCCTGTTCAGGACTTTGTTAGCATGGACATTGAGAACGAACGCAGAAGAAAAAGTTCCCTGCAGTACAAAGATCTTCAGGAAATACTCACCAAGTCCTCCAGTACTATGCCCTCCTTTCTACCTCAGTTCATGTCTCTCCTATTTTCCTTATGTTTGTCACAATCTCTTTTCCATATGTGTTTTGGTCTACCTCTATGTTTCTTGCATTGGGTTATTTCATAACATAGACTGTTTTGTAATATTATTAGGCAGTCTTTGTAACCCTCTGAATCCTGGCCACCAGGTCTGGAAAATCCCATTCCCCTGTGCTTCTGAGAAAATACGCACAAGGTAGACAGACATCTGAGGAAAACTATGTGGTCTAATTTAATTAATCTATCTCAAATTGACTGACTTGGGGGACGGCGTGGCCTAGTGGTTAAGTGGCACGGCTCACAACCAGAAGGTGCTGGGTTCGATCCCCATCACAGCACCGGCCGTTACCCCGGGGAAGCAAACCCTTAGAAAATGCAGGAGGAAGCAGACCCTTACATAAAATGCATGCTGAAGTCGGATGCACTGGGCCGACAGGCGCAAAATAAAAACCACAGTGTAACGCACACACGCCTTGGGGAATAGATAAATAAGGCGAACGGAAAGAAAAAAAAAAAAAAAAAAAAAAAAACATTGACTGACTTGATCTTCTCCAATGTTCCTATTTGTTGTGCCAGTAAATTGTTGAATATATTTATTGAAAACCATCCTGGATCAAATCTACTTGATACATTACGGCGGATCCACCCCTCTTCTGTCGTTAGCCATTTGAAATGGCCATTTCCCGAATTTTCAAAACCAATTTCCATCACGAAAAGCACAAATTCATCGACACAATTTTTCATTTCGAGGATGCCGCCATATTTGTTATCTCCGGAAATGTGTGTACTGTGTAGACGTCAGGATATTATGACCAAAATCTAAACAGTAAGGTCCTTTATACGCCTCAAAATAATGGTCCACTGGTCATATCGAATTATGGGTGTCTCGGTGAGTGGGGTATCTACATACACAGCCTTCGGGCGTCAGATATTAGCGCTGGGGAAGTATGTAGATTTCATTCCCACCCCTGGTAGAAACCAGTAAAGTACTAGCTCTTCACTGACCACACTCTTCACTGATCACACTCTTCTCTGACCACACTCTTCCCTGACCACACTCTTCCCTGACCACACTCTTCACTGACCAAACTCTTTCCTGACCACGCTATTCCCTGACCACGCTCTTCCCTGACCACACTCTTCCCTGACCAAATCTTCCCTGACCACACTCTTCCCTGACCACACAAGTTAGACAGACACTCAGTATATATCTATGCCAAGTGAAGTGTCAACAGATCTGAGAGGTTTTTATATGTTACCTGTAATAGGGCTCAGGCGATCAGGAACTGCAAAATAGTTATTTGGCAAGTTTGCAAAAAAAAACTGTTACCTCACTATTGCTGTTTATGGTTTATCTCCTACAAAAAGAGTGCAATCTGAACAGAGGCAAAAACCTTGATTCACTGGAAGGAACCTATTTGGAACCACACACACATCAGGTCAAGGCAAAGATCACCTGCTTACATCAGACCTTGTTTTAACATCTTGGTTTGTTTCTCCATTTTATGAGACACAACACACAAAGAATATAAACAAAAATTTCAAAAGCACCTTAAAAATATAGTCAGGAACCAGGCCAGAGAAATCATGCTCAACAATCCGAGGGTCTCCAGTTTGTTATGTAGGTCAGGTAGGTAGTCGGAGATCAAGTCTTCAAACACACCTGGTGAAAATAATTATTTATGTTTAATAAGGTCACATGTAGGGGATGGAGAGTGAGGAGAGAGAGACAAGAAGATGGTCTAAGCAGTTTTTTGTGGTGTGACTTTCAAACAAAACTTTCATCTGTTTGGAATCATGAACTGCCAAGGTTGAACCCTGTGAGAAACAAATTATTTTTTTTAAATGAACGCTGAAGCCAGATGCACTAGGCCATAAGCCGAAAAAAAAAACAGTACAATGTACTAAGCGATGATATCCAAGCAGGATAATACAAGCAGGAGGAGAGGCAAGTGCTCAAGTCTATCACAAGCTGTGTAAACAGATATGATATAGTGCAGAGTGGCCAGAAGCATGGAAGAAATCAATTTATATTCCCCTCCTCAAAAAAGGAAACCTGAAGTTGTGCACGAACTACTGAACTATCGCGCTGATCAGCCACGCTAGCAAGATACTCTTGCGAATCCTATTAAGAAGGATAGAGAAAAGGTTTGAATCTGAAATTCATGTAGTCCAGGCAGGTTTTAGGAATAACAGAGGAAAATCAGGGACCACATATTCAATTTAAGGAATATCTATGAAAAATATAGAGAGTTTAATGTAGACCTGTACACATGTTTCATTGATTACACTAAGGCCTTCGACACGGTAAAACATCAAAATCTGTGGAGAATCATGAAAGAAATGGGGTTTCCTTTACATATAGTTCATCTAATTGAAACATTATACCAAGATCAACAAGCCGCTGTCCCAGTATCTGGACAAACATCAGATTGGTTTGCAGTATAAAAGCGAGTCCGACAGGGATGTATCCTCTCACCTTATCTGTACAACATATATGCGGAATGCATAATGAGAAATGTTCGAGAAGACGAGAACATTGAAAGTTTCGACCCATTTACGATTGGAGAGTACGAGATTCCAGAGTTACGATACGCAGATGATGCAGTGATACTATCAAGAAGTGCGGAAGGGCTAGAGCAGCTACTTTCAGCCGTTAATGGACATAGTAAAGATCAAAATCTGTTCATAAACATAAATAAAACAAAGATAATGACCACTGACAAAACACATTGTCAGCATAAATTTACAGTGGGTGGTGAGGAAATAGATCATATCACACATTTTCAATATGGTGACTGTTCGAAAGAAATCAGAAGAAGACTAGCTATGGCAATGCAGAGACTGAATAGCCTGAAGAAATTATGGCAGCGCACCAACAAAATGATAAAAGTAAAAGTAAAAGCCTGTGTTTTTCCTGTGGCAGCTTATGGCTGTGAATCATGGACGATTACCATAACTTCTAGACAAAGAATCGAATCCTTCGAGTCAAAATATTACAGAAAGATCCTCAAAATACCCTGGACAGAGAAAAAAACAAATGTAGACATTCGGCAAGAGTTGAGCATAGAGGAAAACTGGTTTATCAATTCCATTTTGGCTAGAAAATGCAAATACTTTGGTTACATCAAGAGACACAACGGTCTTGAGAGAACGGTGTTGGAAGGTATGGTGCCAGGCAAAAGAGGAAGGGGTAGACCAAAAAGACGATGGCACCAAGATATTCAGGAATGCCTGGGTATGACTGTGGTGGATACTGGAGTTTTGGCCAGAGAATGAGTTTCTTTCAGACAGACTGTGATGGGAGCGACGTTCTACAAAGGATATGCTCCATGATGATGATGATGAATGTACTAAGCATTAGGGAACAAGGCGAACAACACGAAAACAAAAATGTCATTTGTTATATGGACATGATAAGATTAATGACAAATCCATAAAGTAGCACACTGATAAAGCTATTTTTTACATATTATTAGAGTGCGGTGTATTCAGATGAAAATGATCCTTCAAAAGTAACTGAATGTCCTAAATAAAACATACAAAAGGTTTAGCATGAAAATAGATACTGCAATGAAAGAAATGTGATAAAAGTACATATTCAATGTAAAAAATTAAGATAAAAAAGAATTTATTCAAATAAAAATAAAGTGACACAATTACTTATACGATTAAAAAGAAAAAAGAATTACTTATTCAATGAAGAAAAGTGAAACAAATTACTTACCCCATTGAAAGTTAAAACAACTATTCAATGAAGAAAAGCAAAGAAAAATTACATATTCCACTAAAAGTTCTAGAATAGCAGCAAAAACTGTATCATGTATATCATGTGTCTGTTGATTTGTAGAAGGCATTTGATAGGGTATGTCATAAAGCGCTATGTGCAGCCATGAGGATGTATAAAATCTACGGAAATATTATAAAGGTCGTTGAACAGCTGTATGACAAGCCGTCCAGCGCAGTTCTTGTGAATGGGAGGAGCTGGAACTGATTTCGCACATCAGTTGGTGTGAGACAGGGGTGTACACTCTCTCCAACTCTTTTCAATATATTCCTTGAGGGGATTATGAGTGAGGCACTTGGAGGTCACGTTGGTACTCTCAAGATAGGGGGCAGAACGATTACAAACCTTTGTTTTGCAAATGATATCGACGGGTTGGCGGGTTAAGAAACAGAACTCCAGGAATGGTTCAGAAGACTCGATGAAACAGCTCTTGACTATGGTGTGGAGATAAACACTGGCAAGACAAAATTAATGACCAACAACGCCGAGGGCTTCAACAGCAGGATAAAAGCTAATGGTCAGGAACTCAAAGTGTTTGACCGTTTAAAATATCTAGGGTCGATTGTCAGTGATGAAGGATCAAAATGTGAGGTGTTGGCCAGAATAGCACAGACAATAGCGGCGCTTGCACGGATAAATAAAATCTGGCAAGATAAACGGTTAGCACTATGCATGAAAATCATATTAATGCGTACATTGGTCCTGTCAATATTCCTCTATGCTTGTGAGACATGGACAGTTATAGCTGACCTTCAGCGAAGGATACAGGCCTTGGAGATGAGATTTTTCCAAAATCTTTTAAACGTCACGTACAAAGATCGAGTTACAAATAAGGAAATACGAGATAGAATTACAACATCAATAGGGCCTTTTGAGGACCTCTTGGCAACTGTCAAAAGAAGGAAACTCGCTTGGTACGGTCACATATCGAGATCAAATGGGCTTGCAAATACGATCCTCCATGAAAAGGTGCAAAGCAGATGACGAAGAGCCCGTTCCAAAAAGAGGTGGGAGGACAACATAAAAGAATGGACCAATCTCCGAACATGAAGAGGCACAGGCAGCGGCTGCTGACAGAGAAGGGTGGCGTGGCATTGTGAGGATGTCTTCATGTGTGCCCCAATCACCTCACTGGTAACGGGATGACCTGACCTGACCTTACCAAAAATTCAAATAACTACTTATTTAATTAACTAAAGTGAAACAAATTTTAAAAGTTTTAAAAATTGGAAACAATAAATTACTTAGTGAATAAAACATACACAGCTACTGAAACGACACATATTTTCACATACCTTGATCTATGAGAGCGCCAACCACCTTAGTGTTATAATAGTCAGGCAGCAGCCTCTCACAAATGGCAGTAAGCAGCCAGAATGCCTCCTCCTCGCTAACGTACAGAAGAAGTACACTAGTGACGATGTTCATAGCCTGACAATATCCTGAAATGGACAATAAACTTTCTTTTTTTTTTTTTGTGTGTTTGCCTTATTTCTCTATTCCCCAAAGTGGTGTGCGTTGCACTGTGGTTTTTATTTTGCGCCTGTCGACCCAGTGCATTTGACTTCAGCATGCATTTTATGTAAGGGTCTGCTTCCTCCTGCATTTTCTAAGGGTTTGCTTCCCCGGGGTAACGGCCAGTGCTGTGATAAGCATCAAACCCAGCACCTTCAGATTGTGAGCCGTGTCACTTAACCACTAGCCCACGTTACCACCCCAAAGCTGGATATCGCGGATGAGGTTCAGACGAGCTCTTTTTTCCCTCAGCCTTTAGGAGCAGGAATGAGTCCTCTCCAAGTGAAAAGGTGTTAAAGATGGCAATACTGGGTCAGAAGGTGCACTGGAAACCACAGTATCATGAAACTGTCTCTTTAAATGGATGAGTACACCGTTAAATAGGAGCATATATGAAACTGTCTCTTTAAATGGATGAGTACACCGTTAAATAGGAGCATATATGAAACTGTCTCTTTAAATGGATGAGTACACCGTTAAATAGGAGCATATATGAAACTGTCTCTTTAAATGGATGAGTACACCGTTAAATAGGAGCATATATGAAACTGTCTCTTTAAATGGATGAGTACACCGTTAAATAGGAGCATATATGAAACTGTCTCTTTAAATGGATGAGTACACCGTTAAATAGGAGCATATATGAAACTGTTTCTTTAAATGGATGAGTACACCGTTAAATAGGAGCATATATGAAACTGTTTCTTTAAATGGATGAGTACACCGTTAAATAGGAGCATATATGAAACTGTTTCTTTAAATGGATGAGTACACCGTTAAATAGGAGCATATATGAAACTGTCTCTTTAAATGGATGAGTACACCATTAAATAGGAGCATATATGAAACTGTTTCTTTAAATGGATGAGTACACCGTTAAATAGGAGCATATATGAAACTGTTTCTTTAAATGGATGAGTACACCATTAAATAGGAGCATATATGAAACTGTTTCTTTAAATGGATGAGTACACCATTAAATAGGAGCATATATGAAACTGTCTCTTTAAATGGATGAGTACACCATTAAATAGGAGCATATATGAAACTGTCTCTTTAAATGGATGAGTACACCATTAAATAGGAGCATATATGAAACTGTCTCTTTAAATGGATGAGTACACCGTTAAATAGGAGCATATATGAAACTGTTTCTTTAAATGGATGAGTACACCATTAAATAGGAGCATATATGCAACAGAGTGGCTAGAGCGACTGCCTCTCACAGCAAGGAATCAGGTTCAGTCCTCAGTCTATCTAGTGGTAGATGGGTATGTGACTGATAGATAGGGAAGCCAAGGTGAATTAAGCACCTGGCTAACTTACCTGGGTTCATTCCCCAGTTGGGGCGGAAATGTTTTTTCAGACTGCCACGGCTCACGGGTCGACCCAGCCTTAAATGGGTACTGGTTCAGTCCGGGAAGTAAAGATGGCCGACGTGATGCTGACCACACCATCCATTGAGTGCCGTGGGTTACAAATAATATGGGCCTAACACCATATTTCCTATGCACCGCAGGGCGTGACAGGATCTTTACTTTACTTTACTACTTTCCCTAAAAAATGCTGATAGCTAGATCTTTTCTGTTCAGAACCGATATCATTGCCCTTTAGGCAGACCTATAGGTGTTCAGCCCCTCTCAGTAAAGGGTGAAAAATGTGGATACTGATGGTTCCTATATTTAACTCGCTTAACACACTTTTTTGTGTTCTCGTCTCGGTGCAGTATCTGACCATACCTATTTTTTAATTTTGATTAAATTTAATTTTAATCAACTTTAAACATTCTTTTACATTTATTTTTTTTCTCACACCCCTGCAAAGGCCGCATATATCGTAGACAATGATGGCATAATTTATTTTACTAGCGCTATTTTTAGTAAGGATTAACTGCGCTACTTTTTATCCTCACTCTCTCGTCTCGTGCCGCCCGACCCCAGTGGCAAGTCAAGGACAAGACGACTAGCGGGCAACTACGAGATGCAGGGAACTCCACACATCAAGCACCCGTGAAAAAGACGGTGGTGTCCGGAGTCGAACGCACACTACATGATCATGAGGCCGACGGCTTAATCACTTCACCATGGAGATAATAACAGCCTTTATTAAAGAGGTCTCGGATAGTCACCTCAGAGTCGTAATCACTTCCTCAGCCTCCCTTCTCATACTGGATGTTGCTGCCATGTATGCACTGCTCCTCTCAGCAATGACAACCGCATCTCACTTTAGCAGAGTAGCCCCCAACAGGTTTTCTTAGTGCACAGCACAGATCTATAGATGTGTGTATGACAGCATCAACATCTGGGCATTATCACTTATCAGTTATTTAACCTGGCGATCGGGGAGGAAGACTTACGGATGGTCAGACAAAATATACTGATCAGACATATTAGTCAGGGTCAGTCAAAACATACTTACCAAGATCCTCACCTTGGCTTCCTCGTAGCCCTTCCTTGTAACCCTTCCTGGAAACAGGCTGTGATCCCCCGTAGTAATGAGCGACATGCAGATGAAGCCAATCATAGCACAACCACCTGGAGGACCCCGGTCCACCTTCATCAGCCCGCTCGGGATGTGAGGAAAGCTACTGCAACCTGCCACTTAATGTCCTTCCAGGGCACACAAAAGGGCATTCCTACTCATTCAAAACAACAACCAACAACCTGGAGATCCACTTTCCCATTGCACCAATGAAACCTCTTGGTCAAATTATGGATATTCAAACTGCTCTACCATTCTTTATTTTTTACCTCTCTTTCTTCACCAATCATCTTGTTTCTCAAGGTAGTGTGTGTTGCACTGTGTTTTGCGCTTTAAGATCCAATGTAACAGACATCAGCACCCATTTTTAAAATGGGTTCACATTCTGAGGGTTCGTAAGCTGTGCCCCTAACTACTTAGCTATGCCACCCCGTCCATCATATATCTGATGGTGAACAAAGAAGAAGGAGAAGGCTCACCTATATTGGGGTTTCGCCATGCGTAGGCTGTGAGGACACGTCGCAAGGCTCCAATGCCTCTGTCAGTCTGAAACGCTGGATGCTCTGGTAGTGACCTGTCAAAACAACAAGTAATAAAAGATAATGACACCAAGCAAAGATATGAGAAAAACAGGTAAAGATATGAGGATAACACACAACAATATAATGACACCAAGCAAAGATATGAGAAAAACAGGTAAAGATATGAGGATAACACACAACAATATAATGACACCAAGCAAAGATATGAGAAAAACAGGTAAAGATATGAGGATAACACACAACAATATAATGACACCAAGCAAAGATATGAGAAAAACAGGTAAAGATATGAGGATAACATACAACAATATAATGACACCAAGCAAAGATATGAGAAAAACAGGTAAAGATATGAGGATAACACACAACAATATAATGACACCTAGCAAAGATATGAGAAAAACAGGTAAAGATATGAGGATAACACACAACAATATAATGACACCAAGCAAAGATAAAAGAACACCAAACAAAAATATGAAGACAACTAGTAACAAAGCAGTGATAAAAGATGGAAACATCAAGTGATAAAAGATGAGAAGATCAAGTGATAAAAGATGAGAAGATCAAGTGATAAAAGATGAGAAGATCAAGTGATAAAACATGAGAACATCAAGTGATAAAACATGAGAACATCAAATGATAAAACATCAGAACATCAAGTGATAAAACATGAGAACATCACGTTATAAAATATGAGAAGATTAAGTGATAAAATATGAGAACATCAAGTTATAAAACATGAGAATGTAAAGTTATGTTATTGTTGGAAGTTACTCATCATGCTTTAACCCTTCTTGTTTCTTTGGTAGCGGGTTACAGTTACTCTTCTCCAGTGTTGATTTCCCCCCCCACCCCACTCATTGGCCAGGCTGCTGTAACACAGCCTGTTTCCAGAAGCAAAAATGAGAACATGATGTGAGGGTCTTGATGTTTCACTTGATCCTGATTACTCTTCTCCAAATGACAAGAGATAAAAGAAATGAGTGATGAAACATGTGAACAACTAGTTATAAAAGAATGTAATATTTTACCACATATCTACAAGGCGTGTTCAAATGAAATCGGACCAAACTGCAACAAGTGGACATGCTTACGATGCACATGATGACGTTACTTCTGGTGTAAACAGCACATACCAACCATCAAGTTTGCAAAATTTCATTTTCCTCCGACTCATAGTTTCCTCAGCAGACCGTTGAAAATATATGGGGGGTGTGATACGGATTCCGTCCAGAGTTGATCAGCGAGCGATGATTCGGTTTCTAAAAGCTGAAGGATGTCGACCAGTTGATATCCATCGCAGAATGCAGGCAGTGTATGGTGACAAAAGTGTGTCGAAGACAACAGTGAAGAACTGGACAATGATATTTAAAGAACGACTTGCATTAACGAAAGATCTTCCGAGACTAGGTCAGGCGCATATTGTTGCATTAACTCACGTCCTTCTTAGACGGATTCTGTATCACACCCGCCATGTTTTCAATGGTGTTCTGAGGAAACTATGCGTTGGAGGATAATGAAATTTTGCAAACTGGTCAGTTGGTATGTGCTGTTTACACCAGAAGTGACGCAATCATGTGCATCATACGTATGTTCACTTGTTACAGTTTGGTCCGGTTTCATTTGAATACACCTCATATGACATAGATGTTAAGGGAGCCATGACTTAAACAAGGTTGAGTCTAGTAATCTGGTGTTTCAACATTTCGTATCATCCACCATTATTGCCAGCTACATCCACATCTTTCCTGCTGTTTTTAAGTTTGTTTCGACTTTTCTTCTCCACAAGCGTTTGGTTTTGCCCCTATTTCTCTTGCCCTGAGGATTCTAGAACAGTGACTGTCTTGTAATACCAACAGCTATTCTCTTTAATGTGTGTCCTATCCATTGGCAGCATCTTGTCTTTACACCAGGTCCTACTGGCATGTGTCTGGTTCTTTCCCAATTTTATATTAGTCATTTTATCATACCATTTTATTACCTCTATTGAGCACAGGAATCCTTTTACGAAATCTTAGACCTTTTTGTCCCCAGCCAACTCCTCACATGTGCACCCTGATTGTGGCAGAGTCTATAAGGCCAGGATTGGACTTTCCAGTCATACGAGGTCACATCTAGCAGCTCAAGTTTGATGCTGTTGCTATCTTCGCTTGCAATGGACAACTATTTTTATAAGAACTGACTTGGCAGTGAAGATCGTAACTTTCACGTAACCATTGGTGGAAAAATATGCCCGGGGTATTGTCTGTCGTTTTTATCAGGCATTCCCCAGCTGATGTTTTTTAAAAGCGTTTTAATCATAGAAAGACAACCATGCTTCCATAGAAATCGGCTGAAAATACTGCTCTTTTGATTGTAGAGAGTTCCACTTCCATCCTGTCCAGTTGAAAACAATGGCAATTCTGAAATTTGTTTTAGACATTTGGAAATGATTTCTTCTGTTTTTCACTTGGATTTGAAAAATTTTCCCATTATTGAGAACGGGGAAGTTAAGTTTTTGCAACAGATTTTTCTGAGATAGATCTTTTTAGTTTGTTTGTGTATATATAATAAATAGATTTGTAGTGGAAACTAACAGATATGGCCATCTTGTAAACATTGATTATCTGTCCTCTGTGGCACTTGGAATATTTTTGTACTCATTAGGGACACCAAAAACAGGTGAGTCTATTTGTTTGTGCTGTTTTTCAACATTTTCACCTTTATCTTCTTGTATCTGAGAAACTAACACACACACACAACAAAAAGAATTACACCAACAAGTTCTTTGTTAATTTACGTCTCTACACACAACAAAATCATATCTATAGACCAACAAATAAAAAGGTTACAGCCTCTCAAAGCCAACAACAGTAAAATGTGATGCACTGAAAAAATAATGTGGCAGCGTAGAGGTTAATGTCTTTTAATTTCAACAAATTCCCTAAAACAATAACAGAACCTTTCACCATTTATATTCTTAATTTGTTATCTCTGTCCTTGTCCATATTGCTGCCAAGATATATGAATGAATCTACCTCATGTCTCCCAGTACAATCTGATTGTTGTTAGGTGATCTTATTCTCATAATTTGTGTTTTTTTCTCTGTGGACCCTCAGATCTAATTTCAGTGACCATTCAGTAAATATATTTATTTTATTTTGCATTTGGTTTAACCATTTCTGTTCCAACGGCGTGAGATTACGACGATTTAGACCCGTTCCACTGGCCTTGCACGTCACCAGCTCAGGGTCATCGTTTTATGTATATAAACTACTGGGTTAATGTCATAGCTAGAAATGGCTGAATCTACTGCTTTTTTTATTGTAGAGAGTTTGAACTTCCTTCATGTACTCTTAGACAAAAACAATGGCGATTTTTTTAATTTGTTTTAGATTTTGGAAAGGATTTTTTCTGTTGTTCGCTTGGATTTGAAGATTCATCCATTACTGAGAAAGGGGAAGTTAAGTTTCTGAAACAGATTTTTCTGAGGTAGATCTATTTAGTTTGTTTATGTAGATAAAATAATTACTTTTATAGTCGAATTGACAGACATAGCCATCATGGTAAACATCAATAGTAGTATTAGTACGTTTTTAGGTGAATTTTTAAATTATTTTTTTCTGTCTATGTTTGTACTATTTTTCACCACTATCACTTCATCTTCTTGTACCTCAGAAATTAACACACACACAATAACACCAACAAGTTCTTTATTAATATATGTCTCTAGACACACACAGACAGTTATTTTTTTTTTAATTTTAAAAAATTTGAGGTTCTCAAAATTAACAACCAAGTTGGGGCATGACGGTGCTGAAAAATTCTGCGGATACAGGTAACAGACGTCATTTTGTAAAATAGAAAGCAAAAGGTTAATTGTTCAACTTTGATGTGCGATAAACGACCCGTACCTGTGGAGGTCTCTCTCTATCTCATCAGTGGCAATTGATGAGTGGCCCTTGCTCTGCCTCACAAGGTCAGCATAGTAGTTGGGGTGGGTAGCCATCTTTAAGGTAAAATAATATAAATTAGAAGCTTGTTTTCTGTTCCTACAATCAATATTCTTATACAGCATATCATATTATTTAGTCAGAAGAAGAATAGCAATGCAGAGGATAAATAAAATTAGGAACATTTTACAATATACTAACAAACAGACAAAAATAAAAACCCTGGTATCTTAACTTAACTTAGCTTTATACTGGTTTAGAAGACTCTGCAGAGTCTGTATGCAACCAGTTTCATATACATTTCCTTGCTCTAAAAGCTATGCGCATGCAATCTATTCTTAACCTTTACAGCGTCGCAGTCTGTTATTTTTGCCAACAAAACAACCCCAATTTACGCACCGGATGCTGACATTTTTGCCAGACGTTGATCGACACTATATTATGATATAAAAAACAAACGGAACTCCTTACAAAAATGTGGCTCATTTTATAATACTCATTCCCAGCTTCCTTCACTACCAACTTTACCTGTGAAAGTATAGATCGACTTTGATAAAACAGAGTTTTGAAAGGGAATATTCTTCTTTACCAATCGGTGTGGACTCGATCCATTATTGGGAATGGTGAAGTAAGTTGTTGTAGAAGATCTTTGTGAAGTAGATCAGTTTAGCTCGTTCATATAGATGTAATAAATACGTTATTAGTGTAAACTAACAGTTGTGTCGATATTATAAACACAGTATCGATATTTTGTGATTCCGATGGATTATATGAGGAGCGACGTTCACTAATCGGTAAGTCTAAAAGTTTGTGCTTTCTTTTTATAAATGTTTACCTTTATCTTCTTCTACCTCAGAAACTAACACACACACAACAAAAACAGTAACACCAACAAGTTCTTTATTCATTTATGTCTCTACACACAACACAATCATACCTATAGACCTACTAATAAAAAGGTTACATACTCTCATAGTCAACAACCAAAGTAAAATATGACGTGCTGAAAATTAATGCAGCTGCAGAGGAAATTACGTCAATTTTTTAGTGCAGTTTGGTGAAGAATAAATGCATTAATTCTCCCTGCCTCCACTACTTCCCAGCATTCACCACTCTCTAACTAAAAAAATATTTCCTAATATCTTATCTGGACCTTTCTTTAGTTAATTTGTAGTTATGCCCTCTTGTTATTGTAGGTGTTTGTATTTTTGACTTGTTATAGTCTAATTTATCCGTTACTCTGACTATCTTATAAACCTGTATTAAGTCACATTGGTTTCCTCTCTTTTCTAGACACTGTAGGCCAGTTTTTCTGTGTCTTTCCTCATAACTGTAATTCTGGAATATCAGCTTTGCTGACATATATGCTCACTGTGGCAACAAACAGATGTGAATCGTGTGTCATAACACAAACACTAAAGAAGAAAACTGAATCATCAAGCTAAAATATTTCAGAAAAGTCCTCATAATGGCAAGGACAATAAAAAAAGAAATATACAGACATCCTCAAGGGAATAGATATAGAACAAAATTGGCTGATAAACTGTATTACATTTAGGAAACTAAAATACTTTGGTCACACAGGGGACGGCGTGGGCTAGTGATTATGTGACACGCCCAATCACAGCACCGAACGTTACCCTGGGGAAGCACCCCCTTAGAAAATACAGGAGGAAGCAGATCTTTACATAAAATGCATGCCGAAGTCGGATGCACTGAGCCAACAGGTGCAAAATAAAAACATAGTACAACTCACACCGCCTTAGAGAATTGAGAAATAAGGTGAACGCAAAAACAAAAAAACTTTGGTCACATGGTTTAGAAAAAACAAAACTAAAGGGTATTGTACTTGGAAAATGAGACATAAATTGACCCCCAAAGAGAAGATGGATACGTCATCAATTTTATTCTAAAGATGACAGTCACAGAGATGAGAGAACTGGGCAAAGATCGAGTAGTACAGAGCGAATGTGATAAGAGCAATATTCTGCAAAGGACATGCTACATGCTGAAGATTTCAGTACTTACTTTGATATTCTTGTTCTGCCTTGGGTTGCAGACATTAACCAACAAGGAATATCAAGCTATCCTATCAGCCTTCTTCTACCATAGGGTGTAGTGGCTAGCCACAGAGAACATCATGCTATCTTATCAGCATGAGTATGGAAGCTATTCAGAGAGAATCCACACTATATTATACCCTTGGGTGTGGAAGTTAGCCAGAGAGAATCCATGCTATATTCTACTCTCAAGTGTAAAAGCTAGATAGAGAGAATCCATGCTATATTCTGTCCTTGAGTGGGTAAGCTAGCAAGAAAGAATCCATGCTTTATTCTACCCTTGAGTGTGAAAGCTAGATAGAGAGAATCCATGTTATATTCTACCCTTAAGTGTGTATGCTAGCAAGAGAATCCATGCTATATTCTACCCTTGAGTGTGAAAGCTAGATAGAGAGAATCCATGTTATATTCTACCCTTAAGTGTGTAAGCTTGCTAGAGAGAATCCATGCTATATTCTACCCTTGAGTGTGAAAGCTAGATAGAGAGAATCCATGCTAAATTCTACCCTTGAGTGTGAAAGCTAGATAGAGAGAATCCATGCTATATGCTACCCTTCAGTGTGAAAGCTAGCCATGATAACACACACTGGTCCTAACTCGCTGTATGAGCAAAGTACTACTGTAATAAGATACACACCTCATTGACAGCTCCAGAGAAAACCATCCACATTTCACCTCGATATCGATCAGGGATACCCTTGAGAACCAACTCCAGGGTGTCGTGTGTGCGATACATGCACATCCCCCTGTCAGACAGAAAGGTTAGCTGACCATATCCACATATACAAAAATGAGAATGTGTTTTTGGTATTTTGAGGTAAAAACTGGAAAGGAATACAACAAGAAAAATAGGACATTGAAAAAATAGAGAACTTTGCAATAACAAAAGAAGAGGACAATTCAATAACAAAAAAGGACAATTTGAAAACAAAGAGGACAATATAATAACAAAAAGAGGACAGTACCAAAAAATGTAGACAACATAATAACAAAAAAGGGCAATGCAACAAGAAAAAAATGACACTATGAAAACAAAAAGAGGGCAAATCAATAACAAAGAGGACATTACTATAATCAGAGGACATTACCATAACAAAAGAGTAAAATGCAAAAACAAAAAGAGAACAATTCAAAAACCAAAAGAGAACAATACAAAAACAAAAAAACAAAAAGAGGTTCTTGACTATTTGATGAAAGCACTTCCCCTTCTCCGTGATCTCTTTCTCTGAGCATAATGTACGCTGTGCACCATTTTACAATTGAACTGTGACATCTGCACCTCTTGAATCAGCCAATCTGTTTTGCATGCACTATCCCCAAGTCTTTTTATTCAGGTTAACTCACCTTATTTATTTTGACTGTCCCCAGTCTACCTGCAAAACTTCAGGTAGTTTGAAGTCAAGAGTTTTCCTTCACCTAGATAAATTATAATAATAGTTGGCTGTCAAGAGCAGCCAGCGACTTATAAGTGGCTGTTTGCATCGGAGTCAGCGAGCAATAGCTGACTAAAACTCTTTCCGACTCCACGCTGTGGATCTGGAAACTCGCTGGACTAGTAATTAGTGTAGTCTGGCCAAGGAATAGTAATCGCAGTGGGAAGGCAAATTCCGCACTCAAAAAAGTCAGCTGAAATTGGATATGTGTCTGGCCAAAAGGCGCATCATCGCTGTAAAATACAGTACAACGTCCTTTACAGGACAAAAGCCGAAGAAGAAAGAACAAGTATGAAAAGATGGTAACAACACCAGACTTGTAATCTATGTAACTGTAAAGTTTAATATTGGCATAGAAAATATTGCAAGCTTGGGACACAAGTAAGAAGTCGACCATTCGTTCGTTGAGCGTTATGTTCTTTAAGCCAGTTCACCTTCTCTAAGCCTCAGTGATAATATTATGATCTGCAATCTCAGCACTTTGTGTGATGTTGGCGTGCCAGGTGGAAAGGTTTTGTGCAAGTGTCTCCCAGGAGGTGACATCAATGTTGAAGCTCTTCAGAGACAATTTTAAGAAATCTCTGTAGCGCCAGTGCTGTGATTGGGAGCGAACCCAGCACCTTCGGCTTGTGAGCCGTGTCACTTAACCACAGGCCCACGCCATCTCTATCTTGTTATAATATAGTCTAAGTTCAATTAATTTGTATAGCTTTCTATCATTTAAAATGTTGTCAAATAATTGAATTACAAAGACACATTGAAGAAAAAAGTTATTGTGTATGCTGAAAATCATAGATATAGACTGTCAGGGTGAAAATTAAACATTGGTGAAGCAAATGATTGTTATTAGTGAAATGACCGCAAATCTATGTTTGCTTGCAAAGCTCAAGATGGCTCACAAGAGCTTATACGGTATAATGTGATAATGCAGACATCAATGGTTCAACAAGTGATTCAGAAGAATCAGAATCTGAAAGTGAAGTTAGCGCTGATTCCCCCCCCCCCCCCCGGTTTTTGTTTTGTTTTGTTGGTGTGTGTGTTCACCTTATTTTTCTATTCAGTGTGCAGTTGCCCTGTGGTTTTTATTTTGCACCTGTCTGCCCAGTGCATCCAACTTTTATGTAAGGGTCTGCTTCCTCCTACATTTTCTAAGGGTTTGCTTCCCAGGGGTAATGGCCGGTGATGTGATGGGCATCGAACGCAACACCTACGGATTGTGAGCCATGTCACTTAACCACTGGCCCACGCCGTCCCCCTTTGACACTGATTCAGAAGGAAATGATATATAACATACCACCTAATAAACCATTTGATTTTAGATAATTGATTGACATTATAAACTTTGTTTTGGGTATGTGTGTGTGTTTGTGTGTGTGTGTGGGTAATTAAGTGTCTTAGAGTCCTAGATTTTAAATTTGTGTGTTCATGGTTCTGAAAATAAATGATTCAGAAGAAAAAAGAGTAGTATAGCTTAGTAGTTAGAGGGAAGGAAGGTTTGAAAATCAAACTTGCATGTGTTCAGATATATGAACCAGCAAGATCATACCCCTATAAGAAGTTAATCTATTTAAAAATAATGCACGCTGACATTGGAAGCACTTGAAAATATGGTGAAAAACACAGTACAAAGCATTTCGCCTTAGGGAAAATGACGAACACAAACAAAAAAATGTAACAAATTAAGAGGTTAATCTGACGTCAATGACGTCTTAGATTCAAAGAAATTCAATAATTAAAATCGAAAGCTTTAGCCTCACCACTATCCCCATCTATCTCCCTGTGGGCTTGTTGAGAGTGCACTGATGTTAGACATAACAACAACATAGCATGATGAATCACCTGCCAAATTCTGCAAAATGTAGGCTCCACAGGTGTTCTTTGGCTGCTTCTTTAGCCTCATCTTGGGGAGAAAGCTCCTTGTGCTCCTGTGTGGAAAATATGCTCATCAAGGCTGGCTGGAAGTTCACTTCCACTGCCTCGTCTGTGAGGGGGAAAGGTTCAAACCTTATGTCAGAGGGTTTTTATATGAATAGAGGAAATTGTGACAATGAAAGATTTGATTTAAAAGTGATAACAAAATTACTAAATGCTATATATGACTGTGGTTATATCCCGAATGACTCGATGCAGTCAATATTCGTAGAACTGCTGAAGAAACCACGAAATATTGAATGTGAAGGCCACCACACTATTAGCTTTATAAGTTACATAACAAAGATACTTCTAAGAATCATCACGAGAAGAGTGAGGAATAGAATAAAACCAGAAATCAGCAGTGAGCAATGCGGATTTATGGAAGGCAAAGGCACAAACAACGCCATTTATACAAGGCGTGTTCAAATGAAACCAGACCAAACTGCAACAAGTGAACATACGTATGATGCACATGATGATGTCACTTCTGGTGTAAACATCCTATACCAACCGTCAAGTTTGCAAAATTTCATTATCCTCTAACTCGTAGTTTCCTCAGCAGACCGTTGAAAACATGGCGGTGTGTGACAGTGCTTGCACATTAATTAGATTTCACTCAGGAAGATTTGTGCTAAGATAAACTTCACTCTCTCGTCCTGCGCTACCTTGATCCAGTTTTAAGACGTTGTTAGTCGAGACAACTGGAGATAGCACAGAATGTATATTTTTAATTTCTCTGGTATTAGTCCCGTCCAATGGCTGGATAGAAATTGTATTAATTTCCTAATGTTTTTGCCCGGACAGCGACTTACCGCCTGATCATTTCAATTCTCAACTTCTAGGGGTTCTTTTATGTACACGGGACCTCAGAGTTTATCATCCATTTCCAATAAGACTAGGCACATGTTCTCATCTCCCTTGAGACCAGAGGTTGCTTCAAAATTGTAGTATTTGAGCAACCAGTTTCTTGCTTTCGCATGTTTCTTAACAGGCGAGCAACTTACCACTCTGCTTTAGCGGCCCGTACAAAGTGATAGCATAAAAGGTCAAAGTCATCACATAGCTGATACTGCTCTTGATGATGAAATGTTAGAGATTTCATTGCATCATGTCTTGCATATGTCTCACATATATTTAGAAAATCACCAAAAAAAACACACATATCAATCATACAAACACCATATACACACACTAACACAAACATATACCAATCATACAAGAACATTCACACATATATACAAATCACACAAACATGCACACTTAAACATACTGACAGACATATGTACCAATCAGATACACCAATCACACAAATAAAAGTATATAATAATCACATATGCCTGGACACACATATATACATATTCATACATTAACACAGAATCACACTACACAACTACATAGTGCGCACACAGATATATCAATCATTCAAACACATACATATACTATACAAATATACTAATCCCACAAACATAAACACACATATATGACAATCACACATGCTAGCATACATACAGACTAATCACACGTACACTAACCAAACAAAAACACCTACACTGACACATATATAAACCAATGACACAAACACATATACTGACACACAAATACACACCCGGACCTCTGACCTAAATACGCACATTGACACAAACAGATACACACACTGACATAAACACACACACTGGCACAAATACACATATACACTGACAAACATATACACAACACACACACACTGACACACACACACATACACACTGACAAATACATACAAAACACACACATACACTGAAAGAAACACACATACACACTGACATAAATGCATACACAACATAAACACACACACGCACACACACACACACACTGATACAAACACACACATACACTGACACAAACACATACATACACTGAAACAAACATATTCACACACTGACACACACACTGACACACACACATACACACACTGACACAAACACACACACACACTGACACAAACACATACACACACACACTGACACAAACACATACACACACTGAAACAAACACATTCACACACTGACACACACTGAAACAAACATATACACACAAACATATACACACACTGACACAAACTGACAGAAACACACACACTAACACAAACACATAGACACACTGACATATACACACACACACACACACACTGACATGCACACATACACACTGACACAAACAGACACACTGATACTAACACACGCACACACACACACACACTGACATGCACACATACACACTGACACAAACAGACACACTGATACTAACACACACACACACACACTGACATGCACACATACACACTGACACAAACAGACACACTGATACTAACACACGTACACACACACACTAACACAGACTGATGCAGCGTGCCATGTGTGTTGATTGACACCATTTCTGATTGCTATTCTCCTTACCTTTGTCGTAGCTCTTATCATCAGATACGCTCAATCTGTCAGAGATAAAAACGGATATAACATGTGGTATGGATCATACAATGACATGGACAGACAAACAATGAAGCACAAAAACAATAAACAACAGTACAACAAAACAAAGGATAGACAAAAAAACAAAAAAGAAGTTCACATGAAAATTTGAATAAAAAACACAAGCAAAGCAAGACAAAGAAACATGAAAACAAAAGACAGGCACATAAAACAACAGAAAAAAAAAAGAAGTAAGTAAACAAATGAAAAATGAACAAAGAAACCAGAAAATAAAACAAACAAGAGGACAAAACAATAAAAAACTCGAAATCAAAAGGCAGACAAACAAAAAAACCTGACAAACAAAATATAGACAAACAAAGAAGCAAGAGTACAAGGCAAGCACAAAACAACAGGACAAAACAAAACAATAAGACAAACAAACAAAAGCACAAATAAAGAAGCAAGAAAGCAAAAGACAGACAAACAAAGAAACAGGAAAAACAAATATAATTACAAGTTGAACAAACAAATTTAACAACTAGACAAAAAACTATTTAAAAATTTAAAAGACAGACAGAAAAACAAAACAAAGAAACAAAAGAATTTGTTCAAAAAACAAAATAATACAACAGTACAAACAAAGAACACAACAGCACAAGCAAATCACAAAAAAGAACATATCAAAGAACACAATAGCACATATAAAAGAATACAACAGCAAAAACAAATCTTAAAACAGCACATATCAAAGAACACAACAGCAGAAATAAACAAAACAGGAAAAACAAACAAAACAACAGGACAAACACATAAATATTTGAACAAACAAGCAAACAATAGGATCTACAAACAAAATATGACAAACATACAAAGCAATAGGACAAACATACAAAACAATAGGACAAACACACGAAACAAAGACAAAACAAAAAGGACAAAACACAAAACAATAGGGCAAACAAGCAAAACAAAGACAAACACAGAACAATAGGACAGGCATACAAGACAATAAGACAAACACAACACAAAGACAAAACAAAACACAAAATATTAAAACAAATAAGCAAAACAGACAAAACAAAAAGGACAAAACACAAAACAATAAAACAAATCAGCAAAACAAAGACAAAACAAAAAGGACAAAACACAAAACAATAAAACAAGCAAAACAAAGACAAAACAAAAAGGACAAAACACACAATACAATAGGACAAACACATAATACAATAGCGTAAACACACAATACAATAGGACAAACACACAAAGGAAAATAACCAACACATCAATCAATATAACAAACACATAAAAATAGGACAAACACTTAAAACAATAGGAAAAGCAAACAAAACATCAACCCAAAACACACAAAAACAATAGTACAAACATACAAAATTAAAGGACAAAAACAAAACAAGGAGACAATTGCACCAAAAAATAGGACAAATACACAAAACAGTAGTGTAATATCCTCCCAGATACTTATACTGGTCACATGCAACCAGTTACACAATATATATAGCAGAGAAAACTTTTAATCCTGGTTTATCATGTCTCGTCGTCTAGTGGATTGTTTCCCCCTTTTTTTCATGGAATACGTTGACCCTTACACAGAAACATAAGGAAACACAGGAAAAACTTCTTCTTTATAAAAGAAACACATTGATAATATGTATGGGTATATCTTGTCATTGACATTATTATTTTTCAATATGTAACTAATTACTTCATTGAGATCTGTCAACTAGCTACGTGCAACTTTCGAAAACTACAACCTGTTCTATAATAGATTAACTTCTTCTTTCTTTCTTCTTTGCGTTCGGGATCTTTTGGTCATGCTATATCTGCAGGCCAGTCGCCATGATGAAGTCTGTAGTCTTCACCAGGTCGGAGTGGCTGCCCCACAGCTTTTGTCTCAGCTCCGCACCCTGTGGCCAGGTCTGGCATCTCATTTCCCTATAGATTGGGCATTCCTGTAGAATATGCTCAGGGTTCTGGCATCCTGTTTCACATGGGCACTCATCGGTGTGTGAGATCTTCAGTCTGTATAGATGTTCTAGTAGTCTGCAGTGTCCAGTTTTCAGGCGAAATAAGGTAGTTTGTTGATTTCTTTTGAGTTAGTGAATTGGGTCTGGTGTACTGCTTATGTTTCTGTCTTCTCTCCATTGGTGATAGATTAACTATTGTAACAGATACATGTGAAGCAGAGGAGATTGGGGTTGGAGACATACTCAAAGAGCCAAAAATTGGCTTAGAAAGTAATTGGCAAGGTCAGGTCAACCGAGTGTCAAGACAACACCAGTATCAGTTGGGGGTTTGAACTAGAAACATGAGAGAGGGAGAGAGAGCGGCAGCAGTGTTTACTATGAGTTGGGACTGGTTTGTCTGAGTTGGGGTAGTGACTTTAGACCTACCCATTTTTTATATTTGAAAAGTATCAGTAGGAGAGATAGCGACAATGAATTCCACATCAGGCTGACCCATTTGGAAAGAGTGACAAGTACCCATAAGAGTCAATAGGATTCAAAAGGGGAGTAGTCAAGATAAGACTGAGGGCTGACCAGTCTACTAGGAAGGACAACTCAGTCACCATCTTGGTTAAAGTGGTGTTAAAATGGGTCTTTAAAAGAGAAACTTGGTCATTCGAGAGACAGCTGGTTTGGGAGCAACCCCACAATAAGAGCAAGAAACAATTATCACACAGTGCAGGACCAACGGCTGACAGAGATCAACATCACCACCAGTAGGCACATGTGACTACATAATAGATAGCAATTAATCAGTGTATAATGAGTTATGTATAGAATGTCATAGATAATAGGTTATACTTTTGAACTGGGTTTATTTTTTTTTTTTTTTTGTTTTTGTTTTTGCGTTCGCCTTATTTATCTATTCCCCAAGGCGTGTGTGCGTTACACTGTGGTTTTTATTTTGCGCCTGTCGGCCCAGTGCATCCGACTTCAGCATGCATTTTATGTAAGGGTCTGCTTCCTCCTGCATTTTCTAAGGGTTTGCTTCCCCGGGGTAACGGCCGGTGCTGTGATGGGGATCGAACCCAGCACCTTCTGGTTGTGAGCCGTGCCACTTAACCACTAGGCCACGCCGTCCCCTGAACTGGGTTTATAATTCCTGACATTCCATTCAAGCTCATGCTAACATTCCATGAGATAGAAAGATTTATTTATATTTAGTTAGTTTTAATCACGTTGTAAACCATAGATTTGTAATAAATGAATATCTTGTTTTATTGTTCTCATAAGCTTTAGAGTGTTCTATGATGAGGTCATAACGTCATGTTTTAGATGTTTTAATGTTTATCACACAGTCAGAATAAATTCCTAGCTCTATCACACTATCTTGTGGTCTTGTAGTTCCTCTTCGTTCTCTGGCTTGCTTGGATTTTTTCTGGCAGCCTGCAAACTTTTGATCATCGGAACTGCGATGTGGAACAAGAGCTTCTCAAAATAGGTTTGTGGGTGTGTGCCTTGACACCTTACTTTTGATCAAGGGGCTATGGCCAATTTGATACGGACGGTTCGTACAACCTGACATGAGCAATTATCGAGACACTCTGTGCATCTGCTTTTCAGGTGTTCCCTTACACCTTAGTTATACAATGACATTTGTGAAAATTGTCACTCTGATCAACTCTGGCTTGATTCCGTATCACACACACATAAAAAAAAAGAGAGAGAGAGAGAGAGAGAGAGAGAGAGAGAGAGAGAGAGAGAGAGAGAGAGAGAGAGAGAGGGAGAGAGAGAGAGAGGGAGAGAGAGAGAGAGAGGGAGTAGGGAGGGAGGGAGGAAGAGAGAGGGGGAGGGAGGGAGGGAGGGAGGGAGAGAGAGAGAGAGGGAGGGAGGGAGAGAGAGAGAGAGAGAGACAGAATTTAGCTAGGAGTTCGTTTTGCTCGCCGACTTTATAAAGAGCGATTAATAGGCTATTTGACGAATGTTAGTGAGATAGAATGAAATACAGGGTGGCTCAACCAGCATAGACCTTTGAGTCTTGGCCAGTCGCTCTACAAGGTGTGTGTTGGGTGCCCTGTGTCTAGAAGAGATCTGAATGTGTGTTGTATGTGCAGGACACCTTGTGAGCAATGTATGTCCTGAATAGTTACACGAGTGTACAGATCGCCTAGGAGAGATCTGGATGTGTGTGTGGTGTGTGAAGGACACCGAGGGAACGATGTATATTCCAGAGTGTGGGTATACACAGATCGATTGAGTGTGTGATCACATGTGAGTATACGTTGAATAGATTGAATGTATTATATCAATATCACCTGCCTGAGGGGATCTTAGTACAAGTGAATGCACAGAATAGGAACGTGAAGACAGGTTTTTGAGAGAGTGTTGAGGGTGCAGATAAGGAGAGGGGAGTATGCGGCTAGAACTGGGTTTGGGTAGTCTGGAGGAACATTCAATAGCATATGCTTATAAACTCCGCATATCTATTTAGATAAGATGTATTTCTTGTGTTGTTTGTAATCTCATTGCACTCACTTTAATAGTTGTTGTATGAGTATGATGTAATAAATATGCCACCTGCTGCGTGCTATGTTATTTGCTGTGTGTGGTCATGAATGATGTGGATACATGTAACATTATAGATAGAAAAACCCAGGTGAAAGCATGGACTCTGCTACACTGAATCACTCACACGATCAGTTTTCTATTATTTTCAGCAGATCATTAAGAGCATGATGTCTGTGAAAACTACAGATACGTTGTCCCTAACTGAATCATTCGCATGATCAGTTTTCTCTAATTTTCAGCAGTTCATCATGAGCATAATGTCTGTGAAAACTACAGAAATGTTTTTCCTGAACAGAATCACTCGCATGATTAGTTTATTTTATGGTTCGCTGGGAAAAGACCACCATTCATTCCATTTGACAAGACTGCAAATCCGGCCAGCTCTCTTGAAATGAATTGTGCATCTTCTTTTACTGATCCCTTATGGTTGCCACCTTAGGTACTTCTGTCCCCACCCCGTTGACCAGCGAGCTGCACAAATCACTATTATGTCTGCAAAATTTGTCAGTCTATCAAGTTCCTCCTCTCTGGAGTCCTATTCACTTCACAGATTATTTTGTCCTCCTGTATATCTCATAGTGACAGCTTGTCCCCAAATCCCTATGTCGCTAAAATCCACTATCCCCTTGCTTGTGTCTCTAGTTATACAGTCATGGCATATCTAATCCCCTACCAAATTCTGGCAACAGCTTGCAACTACAATATTGGCGATTCACTAGCTCTACCCCTATCCCTCTGAATGTCTTGCTCCTACCATATTTAACAACCGTCTACCGGTTTTAAATCTTGTAGACTATCACCCGAACCATTAATAATAACTGAAGGTAAAACTGGGTCCTTCTTTCCCGGAGAATGCCAACTTTGGCTAGCCTCTTCTTGACCTCCCACCTGTGCTAAAATATTATCCCAGCTAATTTTAGCTTGCTTTTTCCAAGATGCAAGTTATAACTCCTATGTTATTAGCATGTCCTTTCACATACAGTGTCACTGACACATGACACTGTTACAATAGGACAAGCAAACAAAACAATAGGACCTACAAACAAAATAGAATACACAAGCAAAACAATATGACCTACAAACAAAATAGAACAAATAGGCAAAATAAATGGACAAACACAAAAAACAATACGACAAACTACTCACACACAAAAAAAAGGCAGACAAACAACGAAACAAGGAGACAGTAAAAAGACAAACAAGAAAGCTACCTTTGTAAAGTAGGTTGTTTGGACAGGAAGTCAGAAATCCTCTCCAATATAAAATTACGGTCTTGGAATTCCGAAAATGTGAAATTTGTCTATCAAAAATAGAAAAGAAACAAAGATTTAAAAATAGTTGTTTAAATGTAATTTACTTTACTTTTATACTTCAGAGGATATTATATTTACAATTCATAAATAATCCTAAATTTTCCTGTTCTTAGCACAGATAAAGGAACTAAGCCACAATTGTACTTAGACTCCATGTAGAAATGATGTACCAAAGGATTATCACATAAAACTTTTTTTCACAAAATGATGTCATTTGTTAGATAGTTAGTTGATTAGTTAGTTAGTTAGTCGCTGAATCATCTTTATTGCATATGGAACAAGTCTATAAACACTCCGCCAGCACGTGATGACCAACAGTTCCAGTTCTGTGCTGGATAACAAGACATCTTTTGATGGTGTTCATTTCTCTACTCACAAACAAATCATATCAATAGACCATCAAATAAAAATGTTAGCTCTCAAAGTAGCAGCCATAGTTAAAATGACGTGGCATCCTGAAAAATAATTCTGTGGCAGGGTAATTGCATCGATTTTGTATGTAGAGTTGTAAAAGTTAAACATAAAACACATACTGGTGTCGGGGACAACATTTTTAGACACTTCACTATATGAGGCAACAGCTTGTTTATGAGGTGCAGTGACCAGTTCCCTTCCTCTCTAGCAATACACAAGCAAATATTTCTGGGGCAACTGGAGTATGCCGGTAATGGGAGTTGAACATTGTACCTTTACAGTGAAAAGTGAGTGCTCTATCCCTACACTATCGGTGACTTTGAACATTTGTTCACCACTGTCGACAGTTTCTGGCAGGAATCCTGCACCAAAGCACACTATGAGCTCTTAGACTAGTGGTTTCTATAGCAATTTTTTTACACATGATAAGATTGCTAGCCCCATGTACAACTCTATTTACTCGTCTTTTACAAGATGCATGGAAGTGCAATGGGCCTATTCTTTCTTCCCCAGTAAGACTCTCACATTTAACATACCTTGTTTTTCGTTGTGACTAGAATAGCTTTGTTAATTAGGTTGCCAGACATGGAGTTGTCCACTCTCTCCACCAGGGAGACTTCTCTCAGTGGGATGATGAGTGTCACGAGGTCCTTGACCTGTCAAAAGAAACAGAACACATTATATTAGGACTTAACACTCTGCCGAAGACGGATGTGTCGGACTGCAAAGGTGCAAATATAGCAGTCAAGCTGTAAACTAGCGACACAACGCATTCCGTTCTCTGGACTACATCCTGCTACTTGCAAAGCCCTGTTTATGGCTTGGTAGCGGGAGATTGAGAACGAACACAAAAGAAGAAGAAAGACTTAACACTTTCACACTGACATGTACAATACATTTAGCTAGGAAACTAATTAGTATTTTGTTCAATCAAATCTTTCCCTTTTATTTTATACTATTATAGCATTTAAACCACATTTGTAAACTAATACGAGGGCAAGTCAGTAAATAGGTCACAATTGGATATTTTTTTTTTAATAAATGAGATACAAAGTTGAAAACCATTTATTATTGCACTTACATTGCTGCTTTTGCCGTATTTCTCTATATTCCCCATGGCGGTGTGCATTGCACTGTTTTTATTTGGCGCTTGTCGGATCATTGCATCCGACTTCAACATGCATTTTCTAAGGGATTGCTTCCCCGAGGTAACGGCAGGTGCTGTGATGGGGAGCTTAACCAGCACCTTCGGATTGTGAACCGTGTCACTTAACCACTAGCCCACGTCATCCCCCACAATGGGATATAAGAAGAGTCCATTTAAGCTGCTACTAGAGAAACATAATCAAGAGTGAAGAACTTAGCACAAGTAGCTACAACAACTCACTCTGCTGGCAAAACACATGAAATTATTTGAGAGGTAGAGTCTCCCCCAAACATGCTGCTTGTTGAATGGTGTCCACAAAGAGCACTCTTCATCTCCATCAAGCTTCTCTGTCACTGGCAGACGAAACGCTAGCCTGCGGAATGTGTCCATTATCAAAATTTATACTTCAAATATCACAAAGATAACAACTAGATAACTAAAATAATGGAGATGAGAATGGAGATGGAGGTAGTGACCTAAGTTCTGGGATGAACATCTAAGACCTCCTTTTTGATTCGCAAGGCATTTTTTTCATGTCACAAAAAAATGTCAGCTTTTTCGTCACTAGGCGTAAAAAGACGCTGTGCAATAAGAAAACTATTCTGGAGAATTGACTTGTATTTGCACCGGTTGAACACGTGGGTATTTGAATCTAAGAGTAGACACTACCGGCTTGGTAGATCTAAACTAGAAACATGGCTGGCTTTGTTTGAATAGAGAATTTTTAAACGATTTATTCTCTTTTTCACTCTGACTGGAAGATTATCCCATTTTTGAGGGTGATGAAGTTAAGTTGGTGCAACATATTTTTCTGTGGTAGGACTGTTTAATTTGTTTATGTAGATGTAATAAACACATTTGTAGTGGAAACTAACAGATATGACAATCTTGTAAGTCAGTATCAGTGTTCTGTGACAATTTAAAATTTTGAAGGTCCAGATTTCCCCTGAAATTGGCAAGTCTAAATGTTTGTGCTGTTTTTCATTTTCACCTTCATCTTTTTGTATCTCAGAAACTATTACACACACAACAAAAACAATAACACAAACAAGTTCTTAATTCATTCATGTCTCTACACACACAAAAGTCATATCTATAGACCATCAAATAAAAAAGATACAGGCTCTCAAAGTCTACAACCTAGAAAAATGTGATGTGCTAACAAATAATTCAGTGGCAGGGGAAATTGTGTAATTTTTTTTTTTGGAGTGTTGTAAAGGGCGCCTTTCACATGCGCAACTAGTGACGCATCCTTGGTATCCGGTAGTTTGATCCTGTCTCTGCTACGACAAGTCTTCCTTCCATCTCATACACTGGTCCGCTGAAGCCTGACTGTGATCGGACATGTGATTCGAGTGGACCGGGAAGTTCCGGCTCATCAGATCATGTTTAAATCATTTACATGTAACAACGGATCTGTCACCGGCCGGCTGGAGATGTGGGAGAGGCCAGACCCTCAAATGGAAATAAAAAGGAAATGAAAGAATCGTGTATTAATCCCGCATCAATGGTCAAATTTACTGTCCTGTATTTTGTTGAGAAAGTGCAATGTACATGAATTTGACCTGTAACAATTGATTGATTTACTGTCCTGTTCTATATTGTCAAGGAAGCCCAACAAATTTATAAAAAGGACATCCTGTGCATGATATTTAAAAACACACATTTGCTTCATCAATTGGGCTATGTTCCAGACATGAGGTGGGGGTCTTGGTCAGTATGTTTCACCTGACCTTCTCATGAGGTCTAGCCTTGGTCAGTATGTTTCACCTGACCTTCTTATGAGTTCAAGTCTTGGTCAGTTTGTTTCACCTGATCTTCATGTGCGGTCAAGTCTTGGCCAGTTTGTTTTATCTGACCTTCTCGTGAGATCAAGTCTTGGTCAGTATATTTCACCTGACCTTTACGTGAGGTCAAGTCTTGGCCAGTTTGTTTCATCTGACCTTCTCGTGAGATCAAGTCTTGGTCAGTTTGTTTCCCCTGACCTTCACATGAAGTCAAGATTTGGTCAGTATATTTAACCTGATCTTCAAGTAAGGTGGAATTTTGGTCAGTATGTTTCACCTGACCTTTACATGAGGTAGGGAATGTAAAGGGTTAAAGATTCCACCAGACTGAGTTGTCAGTCAATGACCTTCAAATCTATGGATCTTTTCCCAGAACTTTATATTTATAAATTGTCTGCTACAAACAATTATTGACAACAATAAATATTTTCTCCAACAAACCCGACAAAATATTCATCTGACCTGAATCTTTCACTGCGAGCCTTCGCATCCAGGTCTCTCTTCAGCACCGATATCTTTTTCTTCTTCCTGCAGAAACAAAAATAGACAACAAAACTGAAAGCAAACACAGAATTGGCATCAAAATCAAATTCACGGCATCTCTGTCGCTAGAAGTTATATGTGTCATCTGTGAAGGAAATGTTTTATTTCACTCTTCTTCTGTTCTCAAATAATCACCTCAGCATAGCTGCGGGTCCTTTCATCTCCAGTGGACCCTATCTTGGGCCACAGAAGCCTAGTGGATGGGAAGCACTCTACCAGAGATGTCTCGGACGTTGTTTCGACAGCAAAGGAATCTGACCAATGCATTTCCGGTCTTCCCCGCTGTTTAATTTTGCCTCAGGGATATCAGATTGCACAACATGTGACCTGCCCATCTATGTTTTGCCTTGTCTGCATAGATTACCGCATCATTCACCATGTTTTTGTCATCTAAATTCTTGACATTTTTTGTCTTTGATGCCTCTGAAGTGTCCCTCAACATGTTGCTGTGTTCATTTGTCTCTCCTAGACTCAGAATTATTATTCTTCTTTATCGTTCATCCTGAAAAGGTCATTTTGTTATGTTGTTGTTTACAGCAAGGCTGCGATATTCGTGCTTTTAGGCCCAACCCATTCAGTTCCCGAATGACATATTTTCTGGCCTAGCCTTCCCACTTCGATCTCTATTCTCTCAGTCAGGCTGCATGGCTGCAGCCTGTTTCCAGGACCACCATTTGGAGGAAGAATAGGGTTTTGGACAGCTCTGTTTTGCTGACCCTGATGAAAGCTATCAGCCAGAATTCGCTGGCTTGAATTCGGATTTGTTGGACTGAAAGGTGCAAATATCGCAGTCAAGCTGTAAACTACGACACAACTTATTCCGTTCTCTGGACTACATTCTGATACTTAAGCCCTTTTCATGGTTTGGTAGCGGGAGATTGAGAGCGAACGAAGCCAAGCCAACTAATAAATTGTAAAACAAATAATAAATTTGCAAACAAAATTATAAATTTGCACACAAAAAATAATATTTTTGTTTCTTTAAAAGTTCTACTATGATAATGAAGAACAGAGACAAGATATGAAACAAACCGACCACCAACCAGCACATACTTCGCAGACATCAATTTTGCTGCCAATGTCTTGTCTTCTTCAAATCCTGGCTCCTGCATCAACCTATAAGATAAATGAGCAGTAGATGGCACTTATCAGTAACAATAGTGAATGATTGATTGGTCTTTTTGCTTCAAGTCCCCAGCAAAATACACCTGTCCCCTTTATAGGAACTATGTACTTGATCACTTGCAGTGGTCATTTCAATAGCAATGGTTTGACATTATGAGGATGCTAGCACCATGCACAACCCTCTTTGACTTTTTCCAACATGCTAGGAAGGTTACAGAGGCTCTATTCTTTTCAACCCTAGTACCACTTGGGTGAGCTGAAGTGTTACCGGGGTCCGTCTAGGGAGCAAGGACTAGTAACATTGTAACCTGTAAGAAGCAGCTGAGGAGGGTTGGGCATGGGGCTGGCTACCCCATCCAATATAAACTTTAAGTCTAAAACTTGAACAGGTCAATGTTTGATGATTTGGTGTGTATTTGTTGAAGACCCATGCTCCACAAAGAGTTTAAAATGTCAATTTCCGTGTTTTTAATATAGTCAGTAGGTTTTTATTCTGGCCTAACTCCTTCCTAACAATTTCAAGAACACTCTCGTTTGTAACACGATCCAGATATGAAATGCCAAGAATTCTTTGCAAGCATCTCATTTTCATTGCACAAATTTTACGTTCAAGTGCAGCTGTCAGAGTCCAAGTCTCACACGTGTAGAGGCATACCGAGGTCACCATTGTATACATTAAAGTCAGCTTCGATTTACGGCTAATGTTCTTGTCTGTCCAGATTATTCACAGTCTGGTCAAGGTGACCATGGTCATCGCTGTTCTTGACTGGATCTCCGCTCTAGACCCCTCTGCAATCATTTCGGATCCCAGATATTTGAAACGCGTAACACTTTCCAGAGGTTCACCTTTGACCATAACCCGGTTTAAAATACCCTCTGGGGCGTTGACCATGATCTTACTCTTCTCTGCACTGATTTCCATCCCAAATTTCTGGACAGCATTGTCCAGGTTTGCAACCAGCCTTGCTAGTTCAGGTTCTGTTGCAGCCAGACCGGTAATGTCATCTGCAAACCGGAAGTTGGTGAGTATGCGTCCACCTATACTGACCGTTCCTTCATGTTCATCCAATGCTTCTGACATAACGCGTTCTAGAAAAACATTGACAAGTGTCGGAGAGAGGAGACACCCCTGATGCACGCCGACTGTCGTGCGGAACCATTCACCTGTGGTTCCGTTGAGGTAAACTGCACCGCTGGCATCGGAGTAAAGTTTCTCAATGACGTGGGTGAGCTGCCATCCTATCTTGTACTTGCGCAGAGTTTCCCATAGGGCCTCATGTCCCACCCTAACAAAAGCCTTTTTAAAGTCAATGAAAACCTGGTACAATCTGTTTGTGATGAGTGTATTTTTCACTGATCAAACGCAAGTTAAAAATTTGTTCTATTGTGCTTTGACCAACTACGTATAACTATATGAAACATGCTACATTCTCATCAACAAAAGAAATCTCTTTTCTGTATCATTGTGACATAAAATATTGGAGTGATTATGAACGGATTTCAAATGAAATATGATTAAATTTGACTTCTGTATAATTCCCATTTTTTTTTAAAACACCTTTCAATAAATTAATTTTCTTTTGATTCCCAAAACACTAGTCCCTTCTATTAGTCATGTGGCTCTCATCGCAAATAAGTTTTATATTTCCATTGTAAATTCACTCTAAGATTTTTAAAACAATAGAGCAATGTTTCTAATTTTGACACCTTCATTACTCGTAAACTTAAATAGTTCTCGTACTGTACCACTGACATTTGATAACGAATCAAAAATATTTTCACTACGAAAACATCTGTATCTAATCACTGCTTGCTTCTAATTAAACACTTTCTATATCGCTTTCTGAATCAAGACTAAGGAATACCTGAAGTATCCAATAAATTTTCTTATAAAAGTTTTAAATTAATTTGTGATTGATCTAATTCATGTTTCATCATATTTGCAGGGAGTACAGTTACACAAAATGCTACACCTCCTTTGTGACAAACACGTGAAAGATAGATGTCCTATTGTGTTCAATTAGCAGGCATATTTGTTTAGATGATGTCATATAAGTAACAAATTCAGCTATTAAAGGCTTAGATCACCTACTTTCATGGCAAACATGCAAAAAATGGATGTGATATTGTGTTCACTTAGCAGGAATATTTGTTTAGATGATGTCATATAAGTAACAAATTCAGCTATTAAAGGCTTAGATCACCTACTTTCATGGCAAACATGCAAAAAATGGATGTGATATTGTGTTCACTTAGCAGGCATATTTGTTTAGATGATGTCATATAAGTAACAAATTCAGCTATTAAAGGCTTAGATCACCTACTTTCATGGCAAACATGCAAAAAATGGATGTGATATTGTGTTCACTTAGCAGGAATATTTGTTTAGATTATGTCATATAAGTAACAAATTCAGCTATTAAAGGCTTAGATCACCTACTTTCATGGCAAACATGCAAAAAATGGATGTGATTTTGTGTTCACTTAGCAGGAATATTTGTTTAGATGATGTCATATAAGTAACAAATTCAGCTATTAAAGGCTTAGATCACCTACTTTCATGGCAAACATGCAAAAAATGGATGTGATTTTGTGTTCACTTAGCAGGAATATTTGTTTAGATGATGTCATATAAGTAACAAATTCAGCTATTAAAGGCTTAGATCACCTACTTTCATGGCAAACATGCAAAAAATGGATGTGATATTGTGTTCACTTAGCAGGAATATTTGTACGGATGTGAAATGCCTACGCCAGGTCTCATACCTTAAAAAGTGTGCTTATTCCTGATGGAATACCAGGATTTTGAGATTTGTACAGATGTCATTTAAGTTTCAAATTCAGCCAATCAGGGCAACCAATTACTCAGGCAAAACAGGCAACAATCCTTAAAATGGACATAACATTTTATGGTGCCTTAAGGCGATCTCCACTGATCAAAAATTACATTTGCCAATATATGGAGCCTTTTGGACCCCCTTGTATTATTTCACTTACTGCTTCATTGCCATGTTGGCTAACTGCTCCATCAGATTGAAGGTCTCGTTGCTGTGTAGCAGCATGGAGAAGTAGTGCTACAAGATGAAATACAAGTAAGAAAAGGTTACGTGAAATTAATAAAACAAACATATTAAATTGGTAGAGAGGTAAACATATTTCTTGTTGTTATGAATTCAGCAGCATTTGGGCTCTCGTCCTTCAGCCCAATGCTGTGAAATGGGACCAGGAACAGATCTGGTGCGATCATAATCTGATTCACACATTTAATAATTCAATTAATCATCAGTTTCCATTTGTCACTATCAGAATAATCATCATGTAAATTTAATTTATAATCCTCTGAATCCTTGAAAAGAGGTTCAACAGTTTGTTCTCTTGTTGACCTCTTAGAATGACCACTTGCTAAATTGTAAACACACAAGAAAAACATGTGCAAAATTTGTTCAATATGGACACCATCATTTTAAGGAAACTCCAGAATATGTGTACTTTCTGACGTCACACAAAATCCCCGGCCAATCCAGGTCCAATATTAGTCTATATAAGGAGGAGCTGTGGCCAAATGGTTTTGATGCCTGCTTGCGGATAAAGAGGGCAGCGGTTCGAATCCCGCTATGGCATATGTTGTTTTTGGGGGTGAAATAAACAAACATAGTCAGCACACAACGCCTGTAGTTTTCAGCCTAAAAACCTCTCGACTACCCCATCAATGGTAAAAAAGTCGTATTAACAGTTTAAAAAAAAAATTAAAGGTATGTGTGCAACAACTTGTATGCAGCCATAACAGTTTATTGCTGATAGAGGGACTGGCACTGTACAGCATTCCTTACGTTTTGTATTTGACCGTGATCTCTCTGTCTATCCGAAGTCGGTGTTACGTTTTTCAATTGCTTCTTTTCATGTCTTCTATTTCTTTTTCCGTCTCTCTTTCTTCTGGGATTCCTTGTTTTTCTTGCCCCAGCGATTGTTGTGGGGATCTTCAGAATAGTGTGTTCTTGGAGTTTATCTCTATAGTTATTTACCTGTTAATGCTGCGAACTGTAGCGCCCAGAAATCCAGTAAAATGTGTGCAACAATAAATTATCGGTGACACAGAAAATGGACTATTTATACACACACTGATATTAAGATGGCTCTGGTTCAAAATGTTCAGTTTTTACGTTCGTCATCATCTGCGGCATTCGTCTTGAAAAGGACGTTTGGGATGTTGTGTCAAAGTTGAAAGTGAAGATGAGAAATCTGCATCTTTTAGGCAGACACATTCAGTTTCAGCACTGCATTTCTGGGACCGGGTTTGCCTTCCCTGATCGATCCCTAATCTATTAGCCAGGTTGCAGTCTGTTTCCAGGGCCACCCTTTGAAGACTGAATAGGGTCAGTTATAGGTCCCAGACCTTGATGGAAACAGTCAGCTATTAGTCACAGTCAGCTATTAGTCACAGTCAGCTATTAGTCACAGTCAGCTATTAGTCACAGTCAGCTATTAGTCATTGGCCACCTTAAGCTCAATCGCTGCTGCATCTCCAGCCCCTAAGGTTTTACCAAATACAGTCGTTATGATTTTATAAGAGCATGTGGTACAAACATTGCTGTTGGAGATGAAGTGTTAGAGAATTCTTTGTATGAGGTTGTACCACAGCTTGGTTATGACGCTTCCTTTCTCTCTGCATTTCTCACCATAACAGTAAGTCAGGTACCCATTTACAGCTAGGTCGACTGCAGCATACTGGTAAAAGAAGCTGAACTCCACACTTTCACAGAGAAAAGCATGTGCTCTACCACTACACTAATAATACAATCAGAGAGTGTTAGCCGTTACAAAATATTCTGTGTCCAAGTAATGTCTTTTTGTCTAGTGCTGAAAATCATTTTATGCCAAAACAGCCGCAGTTCATTAGTTCCACATATGGCAACAACGGTATTTGATATCAAATAACAGTATATTTCTCAGGAGCTCTCCAATTTATAAAGGTTACTTACACTTCCATCACGTGTCGAAACTTTCACGCTGTCAGGAAGCAGCATATTATTGCCACGTTCCAGTTTCTGAAGGAAAAACAAATGTGAAAATCAAACGTCATTCTTACAAAATCTTCTTCTTCTTCTGCTTTCGTTCTCAATTTCTCGCTACCAAGTCCTGAACAGAGCTTTGCAAGTAGCAGAATGTAGTCCGGAGAACGGAGGCGTTGTGTCGCTAGTTTACAACTTAACTGCGATATTTGCACCTTTCGATATTTGCACCTTTTGATATTTGCACCAGCTAGAATACTCAATAAGATTTGGTACTCATGGCAAGCTCACCCTTCTCCGCCAAAAAAGCATCAACTGAAAAAAACCATCTTAGCTAAAGAAATAACTTTTCTCTTTGTCTTGGCATAGAGGTCCTTATGTATTTACAATCTGGTGTGCAGACAAACAGGCAAATAAGTCTGTAGTGTGTTTACATGATGGAGGACGCTTTTTTTTTGGTTATCATGGGGGCAACTATTAGGTAGGAATTTCGTTACCTTAAGAATTTATACAGCTAACAGGCTGTACTTTTCAATTTTCAACGACCAAAAGTTCTTTTATCAAGGGACCCTAGAAGTCATCACCCGTCTCTGATAAGACTAGGCACTGATCTCCCCCTCCCCTGAAACCAGGGAACATTTGAAACTTGCAGAAACTTACGTTCGTTTGCTTCTTGAGAGGTGAGCGCATTACCTCTTAGCTATAGCAACCCCGAAAAGGATTTTAATTTTAAATTCTATATTATCCTGAGATCACAAATACATGACATCCATTCAGAACATTGTTATAGTTGTTGCTATGGATCCAGAAGCGTTGCGGCTCTCGTCCTCTGACCCAATGCAATGTAATTGTATGTTTGTGTTCGTTGGCTGTTTACTACCATAGTGTTCTATGTATCTGGCCTCGGAGGAAGAAGCATTTTCCTAACATTGTCCAGCGCAGGGCATTCATGGTGATCTATGGTTTTATACGGGTCTGCACACACCTGGCACTCTGGAGAATATTGTGGTTGGATCTATGAAATGAGAAGATTCCAAACTTACAGTGATGTCTGCCCATCGAAGAATGAGTTTGGCCTCTTTGCCCATGAGGAAGGAATAGAAGCAAAGGTGGTTGACACTGAGGTACATCCAGCCTTGACGAGGAATGTTGCCTTTCCAGTAGCTGCATGAGTAATCTGCAAAAGAAAATGTCAAGTTAGGGTCTTCTTCTTCTTCTACATTCCTTCTCAATCTCCTGCTACCAAGCCCTGAACAGGGCTTTGAAAGTAGCAGTATGTAGTCTGGAAAACAGAGTGTGTTGCGTCACTAGTTTACAGCTTGACTGCGATATTTGCACCTTTCAGTCCGATACATCCGTCTTCGGCAGGAAATTAGGGTAAAGTGTTGTGCAGTCATTTCCTGTTTGGACCCATGGGATTAAAGAATAGTCCCACTCTCATCTCTTTTTTGTGTCCCAGATTGTTCCTTATGGAAGAAAGGGCATTTTTCACAGCACTGTATGTGCTTACAGACTTCACATGAACACCTGCTTCACAGTTCTTTGTTTGTGCTAACAGCGTTGGTTTCTGTAGCAATTTATGTGTGTTAACAGTGCTGGTTTCTACAGCAATTTGTGTGTGTTAACAGTGCTGGTTTCTACAGCAATTTTGGTGTGTTAACAGTGCTGGTTTCTGCAGCAATTTGTGCGTGTTAACAGTGCTGGTTTCTGCAGCAATTTGTGTGTGTTAACAGTGCTGGTTTCTACAGCAATTTATGTGTGTTAACAATGCTGGTTTCTGCAGCAATTTATGTGTGTTAACAGTGCTGGTTTCTGCAGCAATTTATGTGTGTTAACAATGCTGGTTTCTGCAGCAATTTGTGTGTGTTAACAGTGCTGGTTTCTGCAGAAATTTGTGTGTGTTAACAGTGCTGGTTTCTGCAGAAATTTGTGTGTGTTAACAGTGCTGGTTTCTGCAGCAATTTGTGTGTGTTAACAGTGCTGGTTTCTGCTGCAGTGTATTTGGAATGAGGATCAGGTTGCAATATACTGATCAGATATGTTAGTCAGGGTTCAGGCAAAAAATACTGACCAAGACCTTCACCTCGGTTTCCTTGTAGCCCTCCCTGGCAATGGGCTGTTTTCATGGCAGCCTGGCTAATGCCGTACAAAAAATGAAAATATAGCAATTGAGAAATAAAAAAAAACAAAGGTACAATGAATTATCAAATTATAAATAATGTATAAAACAATATTTGAAGATATATGAAAGGCAGATATTTTATTTTAAAACAGATACAGATGTCAGATTACGATACAAAAGGCTTCGCATTGAAGACCTTATGGTCATCAACATAATTTTTGTTATTTTGCGTTCGCCTTATTTCTCTTATCTCCAAGGTGGTGTGCGTTGCATTGTGGTTTTTATTTTGCGCCTGTCGACCCAGTGCATCCGACTTCAGCATGCATTTTATGTAAGGGTCTGCTCCCTCCTGCATTTTCTAAGGGTTTACTTCCCCGGGGTAACGGCGGGTGTTGTGATGGGGATCGACCCCAGCACCTTCCGGTTGTGAGCCGTGCCACTTAACCACGCCGTCCCCGAACAGAAATTAAATCCAACACAAAAATCTTCAACTTCAATGTCAAGTCGGTTCCATTGTAGGGCTCTGAAACATGGAGGACCACTAACAAAATAATAATAAAGATGCAGACTATCATCATAAATAAGGAACTGAGATGCTAGTCCTGTCAGGCAGAACATACTGGCCAGGACGTCGTGCCAGGGTCAGGCACAATATACTGACCAAGACCACTATCTCTGTTCCATGTAGCATTTCCTGGAAACAGGCTGTTTTCAAGGCTGTCTGGCTGATGAGATGTGGATCAAAATGATCCCCATGGGAGTGAGTATCACGCAGATGAAACCAAGCACAACACAACAGCCTGGAAATGATCACTAATATGTATCTGTGGGAGAGATCTCGACAGATACCAATGGAATAGAACATTATTAAGTAGAAGCATTGGATAGGTCATACATTACAGAAACCAGCTAGTAGCATTACAAGAAACCCCAGAGGCCAGTGAAGTAGAGGCAAGACTACCCATTCATGACAGAGAGAGCCTGAGGCAAATATCAAAGAGAATGGGAAGACGTGGAGTGATGTGGCACAGATGCTCTATGGCAGGAAGATTGGCGTGTATTTGTGGAAGACCTATGCTCCATTGGGAACGTTTAAGGTTTTGTTTTGTTGAAATATTTTAAACCATATTTCATTCGTCTAGAGAAAACAATTTCCAAAACAGAAACAAAAATTGAATGCACATACACATACACAGTGGTCCGCCAGGGTCTTTATGTATGACAAAGACAAGACTAGCACAACTGCCCCACACATAGCATGTCATAAGAAGTGACTAACTGTGTGACATAGCATTACTCCTACCATGGTTAGAATGTTTATTAAGACCAACATAGATGGCACCTAACAGGTTAGGATTGTTCGTGCGTAGTGTGTTGACCTAAATCCCTACGGATTCCCCAGGTGTAACCCAGTACTCCGCAGTCTCGGGATGAAGGCCCCAAGGAGTATGTGTTGAATCAATGTTTATGTCAACTTTTCTTGTCTGCCCGTGTCTGACTCACTATTTCTTTGCGTTCCGCCACTGTAGTTTCTGGATTGCATCCCTTTTTTAGTCAGCGTGACACTAGCTTTACTGAGAATATGAGATTTGGAGAAGTATGGTGTAATCACCGGTGGAAGGGGGCAGGCGGCTTCAGTCCCCGTAGAAAGGTCCTTGAGTAGTTATAACCTGAGCTAAATTCTGTGGTGCAGTCAAGCTGAACATTCAATGCCATATTGGACTGTTCTCACAGTTTAAGCCAGGCACAGTTGCAGCAAGATGCAGCAAAACAATAGGATAACTGAACGAAAGCAGATGAATTCCACAGAATAAAGTCCTTGATACCACCTGGTGAAGGAGTTGTGAATTATAATAAGAACAGGAACTAGCAAACTTCAGAAAACGACACAAACACCAGAGCGAGTCGAGAGCACAGCCAGTCAGGCTCAGCCATCTTACTTTCCTCATCTACCTGAAGGCAAACACATAACAAAACAAACTTACGATTAACAAGTTTCTCCTCCTTGGGCATGTTAAAGTATTTCCTAAACTTTTTGGTCGATGTTCTAAGATCTTCAATCTCCTCATCTGGCAAGAAACAAACAAACAATACAATTATGTCCACCCCTTTTACTGAAAATATTAGTTACAAACACATAAAGGCTTAGCTCAGACAGTCCGTCGAGCCCCAATTTGGCACCTCTGGAACTTTTACAAAATTCAGGAGAGCAGACGCATTGACTGACAAATTTTGTATCAAAAATTATGTCTTGAAAGCAAGTTTCCCTAAATTTGTAAATGTATTTCCTGTCCTAAATTTTGATATTTTTCTGCTCATCTCTCAAATATTGTGTCCAGGTAGCGTTGTTTCATTGTGAAAATGTGTGGTTATTGCATATTTGGTTCTAGAAAAAAATTGAAATTATTCAAATGTACAGCCTCCAGTAAAAAAAAAGATCCCGTCACGCCACGGCACTTAGTGGATGATGTGGTCAGCATTATGCCAACCACCTCTACTTCCTGGACTGAACCGGTACCCATTTAAGGCTAGGTCGACACGGGAGCCATTGCAGTCTGAAAAACCATTTCCGATTCAACTAGGGAATGAACCCAGGACCACTTAGATGTGAAGCCAGCACGCTAACCACTGCTCTACGCGACTCTCTACAGCCTCCAGAAAAATGTACATATTATGGAAATTACTGCACCTAATAAGGTAAACATTAGCTTGGTTACAAAACAACTACTGGTGACCAGTATATTTGTTCCAACTCATTGCTACCAATAGTCAGGTCAGACATGGTCCTTATGCCAGGCCCTGAAGTAGAAGATTTCTACATTTGGTGACATCAAGAAAGATAGGATGAGAAATGAGGACATTAGAGTTATGGTGGGTATTACCCCTTGTGGTGAATACATTTCTGAGCAGAAATTGCGATGATTCAGTCATCTCAAATGAATGCGACCATATCAACTTCCGTTGTTTGCTTATAATGTAAAAGGTTCTGTCTTCGAGACTAGAGACGGGCGTGGCCGATAGACATATAGTGTCAGGGTGATCTTACAATCGTCCAGGAGAGACAACTTAAGCTTCCCACGGTGCTTCACTACACAAATGGATGGAAAACTGATTGAACTGAATAAGCCAAAACTTGAAAAACATCTTCCTACTTGGAATATTTCCAACAGAAAGTCATTACTGCATTCCTGCATTAGAATATAGCTGAATAGTTGACTCATTCCTTAAAATATTGTTTCTTCTTTTTGTTGTAACAAAAAAATGGTGTCACTATAATCATATTTACACAGATTTAAATCTAATAGTTGTCCATCATAAGTGATGAAGACCACTCTCTTTGTTCCGCCGTGTGGACAGTCGTATCTCTTGCTGTGTCCGCTAAATGAGTGACTTGCGCGGTTATTTGAATTAAAGTGAGAAAGAAACTGCGCCTTTTGTCAACCTCACTCACAGAGCCTAACATTCATCGAGACGACTGGAGATAGCATAGGATGCAGATTTTGTCTCAGGGTTACCACCGAAGCCTTTCCGTAAACATGTAACCCGCAGGGTAGAAAGGTGGGATGACATCTAACGCAGTTTGTCGTGCCTTTTCGATAACCACGAGGTCGTATGGACAACACTCAGCGTGTGAGTGGGTCTGACATCTCTCCCCAGCTGTATTCAACTCATCATAGTAGCATCTAAAATTCCCACACGCCAAATTCGCGAAGGTGAACCGGCAGAACTAACCCGTGAAATACTTCACAGGTATAAGCGTAGTGCCATTCAGCCGGCGTCCAAACCAGGATAAACGGATGGAAGAAATCACAAAAAAAGAACGAAATAACAGGTCCAGACGGAAAACAACACCACATTTCAGTGAACACACGTGTAAGTCGTCGACTAGTGTGAATTCCAGTCAAATCCGTGGTCTAGCGGCATCCATAATGATCCAAAACAGTAGAGAAATGTAGACTCGCAGCCAGTTATGGCGCCATCTTTGCCAGATTTAAATCTACGCTTATCAATTGTTATAATTGTATTGTATTCAGTACGTAATTATAAATAGTTTGATAAATAATATGGCACGTGTCAATAAATGAAAGACATAATGGCAAGAGCCCACACTTTTAATTCCATGGTCATACCAGCAATGATTTATAGGTGGGAAGTGTGGAACTTGCGCAAAACAGATGCTGAGAAGCTCGAGAGCGATGAAATGACATGTACTAAAGATTTAGATTTCAAATTAGATCCAAAAATTCCTGCCGAAGACGGATGTGTCAGACCGAAAGGTGCAAATATCGCAGTCAAGCTGTAAACTAGCGACCAACGCATTCCGTTCTCCGGATTACATCCTGCTACTTACATAGCGCTGTTCAGGGCTTGGTAGTGGGAGATTGAGAACGAACGCAGAAGAAGAAGAAGAAGATCCAAAATAAAGAAATTCAACATCAAACTTTGTTTTGGAACATCGTTGAAGCAGCAATTTCATGCAAACATCACCAGGCTGGACATGTGGTACGCATGCCCGACATACATAAGATACAGCACAGCCTTCTTCTTCGATCAACTGATGATATGCTGCTAGTTCAGTGAGGTTCACGAAGGAGACTGCGTTTCAGATCTTCGCTGGTCCACCACGACTTGTCGAGCATGGTGGCTCCCCTGTGCCAGGCTGCCTTTCTTTGGTCTGTATAAGTAAGGCAGTCCTGCAGGATATGTTCTGGTGTTTGCTTGAGTGCTCCACAATCACACGTGACGGTGTCTCTGAGAATCCTTCTGTGGAGGTGGAACTTGAGTATGCAATGTCCCGTTCTGAGCCTGAAGATATTTTTCTGCCCATCTATGCTGTCAACTTCTGGTTTTTATTCTTTGTGCTTGTCTCTCCATTTCACACTTTTACTGCATACAGTGGTGCAATGGGTTGTCAATGGAGTGTGCTTTTAGACGACATTAGTGTTAAAAATGAAATAATACTATTTCTGTCTGAAAATAACTCAGAATATGTCAATTTCCTGCACAATAAATATTGGCTGTTCAAATTATATTATCTGTCAGATTCATTTGAGAAACTCAACGAACTTAATATTTCACTCTAAGGAAAGAACACAAATATTTTGTCACCGAACGATAAAATTCATGCTTTCATGAACAAATTTAACATATGGAAGTATAAAGTGGAAAATGACTCACTTGAAATGTTTTCCTGTACAGAGGATTTTATTGTTGATAATGTGTTTAGTTTTGATTAAGCAGGTCATAATTGATCATTTGGTTTGCTGGGAGAACAATTTTCAGAAATATTTACTACCGGAATTAGACAATAATCAGTTAGATTAGATTCAAAAACCTCTCACGGAAAATGTGAAACACCTATCATTGAAAACTCGGGTACAATTTGTAGAACTTCCATGTGATTAAAATCTGAAACTTGAATTTTCAAGAAGAAACATACACACACACACACACACACACACACAGTGTTAGTACCAATTGCATTTATGACATTGCGTGAAGCGTCATGAAAAAATGTGCCCGATCTAACCAGGTATAAAGTTTGAGAAGCACTGGATTAAGGATATAACAGTCTTGTAGGATATGTTCGGTTATCTGTGTTGTTTGTCTGCATGTACATATGTGTAATGAAGCCAATTTTAGCTTGCATAAGTGGCTGTCCAATCTGTTATATCCTGTTCTCGTGTGGAACAGGATCACTTGCACCAATCTGTCAAGGCAGTGATAGTTGTTTCCTTTGGTCGGCTTTTCTTATTTTTCCTGGAAAGTGATTGATTTGGTTTTATTTTTCTTGTGCTGCTCCCTCTTTTGCTAGCTTGTCTGCTCTCCGGTTTCATGGTATGCTACAAATATTACATTTTGTTAATTACATTTAATTTAAATCAATGGTATATGGATGTGAGGTTTGGAGTCTATGCAAAGCAGACACAGAGAGGCTCTGAATTACAGAGAGCAATGGAGCGAAGAGTCCTAAATGTCTCCTTAAGAGACTATATCTGAAATACCGACATCCATGACTAAAGAGTTCCGAGATGTTGCAGACTCCGCGCTTGTGCAAAAATACAGATGGGCCAGCCATGTGGTCCGCATGACTGATGATAGAAGAACGAGCAAGGTGTCTTTTTGGTGGCCATACAACTACTACCCCCCACCAAAGCGATTCAAGCAGCTTTCGGCTACCTGGCATCAGATAACCATGATTCAAGTGTATAATTTAATATAAAAGTTGGTAGGATAACATTAAGAGACGGACATGAAAAAATTATATCAGATTATGTCATCAACTCAAAAGACAGAGGGTTTTGGAGATCCACTGCTACTGGCTTAGCTGTAGAGATTGCAACTGAACAGAACGATCTTTTATTGTATTATACAAACCAAACAAAAGAAGACAAACCTTCCTTAGCTGTGTCCACATTGGCAACCAAGCTTTCAATTTTACACTTGATAAACTCGGTTGCATCGTCTTCATTTTCAAAAGAAGCTGCAATTATAAAATGTAAAATTTATTGTGTGAACACTAGAACTGTGCAGATTACCTTTCAGCTTGGAGAGGACGACTAACGATGTGCATGATGGCGTCACTTCTGGTGTAAACAGCACATACCAACTGTCAAGTTTGCAAAATTTAATTATTCTCAGATTCATAGTTTCCTCAGCAGACCGTTGAAAACATAGGTGTGATATGGAAGCTGCCCAGAGTTGATTAGCGAGCAATGATTCAGTTTCTAACAGCTGAACGATGTTGACTGAGACGTGTTCACCTGCCACTATGCACAAAAGAAACGAATCACCTTCTTCTTCGTATAGCAGCAAGTGGTTCAAACTCCATCCCCTGCGTTCTTCATTATGGTGGTTGGTCAGCAACCGAGGTACCCGTTGTGAACACACCTTCCGATACTTCAGTTTCTTGCCAACGACCATTTTAACTGGCCCTAGCGACACAGGGAATTCCTCTGCTAGCGAACGTAAGCCCCGGCAACAGTCTACCCGAATTGCTGCATCAATTTTATCGATGACATCTTCTGACGCAACAATATGCGCCTGACATGGTCTCTGAAGATCTTTCGTTAACTCAACACCAACAAGTTAAAGTTTACCTTTTCCGAGATTTACTATCATGCAAGCCGACAGGCTTCATCTATCAAGTGCATCCTTGTTTGATGGCGCACGGAACTCACCTCTTCTCCTGTTAGCAATAACAGTCACATTGTGAGTAGGCCAGGACAGGAACCTTTTCCATAGAGATTCAGCTCTTCACCATGTAGAACCTGTGACCCTACTTACTGGTGGTAAAGAACAGGACCACTGCACCTACATGCAAGTCATAATGTTGACATGGAGATTTGTACAAGGGACTAGCAACCTCATTATGTAAAACAAATTACTACAGAAGCCACCACTGCAAGAGTACACAAAGTGGTTTGGATCAAGTGTTCTTTAACCTTTTACAATTCCGTCCAATGGCATGCAAATAATCAGCTGCCGCAGAATAAGGCGGGAAATCAACAGCTAACATTTGTGTTCCATGTATTTCTTAGCAACCAACGTTTAGTTTTGGGAAAAACCTTAAGTATGGTTGAATATCTAGTAGTGGTGCAGATTTCATTTAATGAAGAGTTTCAGACTGACCAATATGTAAACACATGTTACAATAATTCGTCCAATTTCGTCAATGAGGACCACCAACATTATCCTATGGCATAATGCAAACTTGAGTAAATGAGTGCTCTCGTACTGATCAAGCCAATACAAGCACGGAAGGTTCTATGACATGACTCACAGACATAGTCCGTAGCTGCCTCTGGTATTCCCTCTGCTCTAGACTTCCTGATTGTGCATCTATCCTGGGCTGTCTGAATACGGAGGCCCTCGCTGATTGCAATGGTGTTTGTGGCCACACTCTTCCAAGTTGAACGATTTTGAGCCAGGTTTTCCCAGGTGTTAACCTTTACCTCAAGGGGGGTGTGTTATTAAGGCACAAAACATGGTCACTCTGCCACTAATGTCGAGAAAATACGCTGAGCGATAAGAAAATTATTCTACAGCATTGTCGTGCATTTACACCGGGTGAACACCCAGCCAAAAATAGACAATGCCGCCACTGTAGATGTAAACAAGCATGATGGCCTGTGTAGTTTGAAAGAGAATTTTGAAACAATGTGTTCTCTTCTTTCTGGATGACTGGCGAATTATTCCATTATTGCAGTAAGTTGTTGCAACATATTTTTCTGAGATAGATCTGTTTAATTTATTTATTTAGCAGTATTATATGCGTTTGTAAGGGAAAATGACAGATATAATGATCTTGTAAAAAACACTATCGGTGTTCTGTGACGATTTTCAAATTCCGAAGGTCCAGATTCCTAGCGAAATTGGTCAATCTAAATGTTGCTGCCGTTTTTCATTTTCACATTCATCGTCTTTCATCTCAGAAATTGACACACACATACAACAAAAACAATAACACCAAAAAGTCCTTTATTCATTATGTCTCTACATACAAACAAATAATACCTATACAACGACAAACAAAAATGATACAGGCGTTCAAAGTCAGCAACCTAGAAAAATGTGACGCACTGAAAAATAATTCAAGTGCTGGGGAACTTCCATACTTTTTAAAATCAGATTGGGAAAGGTTAATGTCTATTTGACAACCCTTAAGGGACTCCTTCAGACTTACACATGTGGTGAACAAAAATAACAAAATTTAAGTGGCATTTCCACTCTCCACATCAATTACATCTAATCTATCTAATTCTCTTTATGTCATGTGGCACATAACAATCTTACAAGAACTTTCCATGCCTTTCTGTATTGGTGATCTTTTGCGAAGTGCCCTATGTCAAAGATGCGCATCACAACTCATCCTCCATCGTAATTCTCCAAGTAATTCTTGGTCTACCTTTCTTTCTCTGGTGCCCACGTAACTGCTGTTATTGCTGGCATGTCCATACTCATTATCATGACATGCCCCATGATATCTTCTCTCTTTAATAATGCTAGATTATCCCTGAGTTCAAAGCTGCGTATTTACCAGTCGTGTGTGATTTCAGTGCTAATGTATGGAGCCGAAATGTGGACTGCTGAAAAAGGACATCTCAAGACTCGAGTCCTTGCATATACGCAATCAGCGATGTATTATTAGAATTCGTTGGTACAATTTCGTACGAAATGTCAAGGTCTCTACTATGACTAACCTCCCAACTGTATCGGAAGTTCTGGACCGTCGCCGCCTTTCCCTGTTTGGACATGTTGTCCGGCTGGATCAGGAAGTTCCAGCTCACCAGATCCTTCTTAAGGCAGTTCAAAGTGCTAAGGGTATCCAACTAGCTGGCTGGAAGCGCAGGAGAGGCCGTCCCCGAAACACGTGGTTTCAAAAGATAGCAAACCCCGCCCTACAGATGAGGTCTGGCAGAGAGCGCCATTTCAACTGGTCATGGTGGCGTTCGACCGAAGCAACGAGCCTCAAATGCCTAGGTGAACATTATTATCTTCATGGTTTGCATCATCTAGTCATTTTATATTTTGTCTGGCCAAAACACCTTAACAATTCTACGAAGGCATGTATGGTGAATGGTTTATAATCTATGGGTACCCCTCTTTGTCATTCTCCAGCATTCCAAGCCATATAGAAGTACTGGCAAAACACTACATTTAATGTTTAATACTAATGTATAGTTTTATTATGAACACTCCTGAAAGATGATTTAATTATGCTTTTTTGTTAATTTTTTTAGATCAATTTGTTTAATATTAATTTATTTTATTTTGAAGAAAAAAGCTACGTACTTGCCTCAGACTATAAGACAGAAGAAATCTACCAAATTAGATTGGACTGTAAAAGGTTAAGGAGTGGCCTTATGCTTCATAAGGTGCTAAGTTGAGAAGAAGATGAAGAATCTTGTAGTTCTTCTTGAAATGCCTCTTTTCACTATGCTCCCTGCCATTCCTACTTCCCCCTTCCATTAAAAAGTGTAAGCCTCACCTAAAGTGTTGATGACATTGCTATCCAGCCAATCCCAGTGTTGCTGAATCTCTCTCTTGTTGTTAGCCTCGGCCACAGCTTGGGGAAAACAGATGAGAGAGAGACGTCAATAAAACAAGAAAATGTAGTGACAAAATAAAGCAAGAGACATTGTGGTGACATGTTCGAATCGTGGTGGAGACGGAGACCGTGATTTTTTTCATGTGGATCCTCTAGTAAAAATTCCCCTGGCCTCTGGGTAGTGAGATCAGGCCGTGTTCAGTGTCAAGCACGTTAAAAATTCCTTGGCAATTGGAAATTGAAAAGAATAGGCTTAACGGCTGCTGCCTGGACAAACTTTTTAAAAAAATTAAAAATCTACCCATGTTATTGGAGAACTGATATAGCTTCATCAGCATGCTTGAAATGTGAGGAAACCTACTACAACCCGCCACTTGACGTCCTTTTCAGCCCGTACAAAAGAGTAAACTTACTCATTGTGGGCATTAAACAACAACCCAAGTTATTTGTAACTTTCCCCCGGGTGGTTGTTAAGAGCAGCTTTAGATGGCATCTAACTGGCTGCGAGTCTACTTAGCTCTAGTGTTTGAGTCTATTAAGATGGACTCGCACATCGGTAAAAACAGCCCTCCAAGAAACTGGTTGTATACGGACTCGGTTGTCTCCTAAACCAGAATAAAGACATTAAGTTAAGTTGAGTTAAAGTGGTTTTATTTCATCACAGTTTCAGCTCACAGAATGGATTTATGGTTCCCACCATTAGACGGATGTGTAAACACATAATCACCAGGTGCACGTGAGGAAGTGTACTGGCCCCTACGTTATACAATGTCTACACCAATGATCAACCAGTTAGCCCAGGAACAAGACAGTTCATATATGCCAACGACACTGCAATAGCTGCACAGGGAAAGCGTTTTGAGGAAGTGGAGCTCGGACATACAAATTCTCTAGACAGAATGCTATGAAGAAAACCATTTCAAAGTCAATCCCAGTAGAACACAGGTATGCATTTTGCACAAAGAACAGAGAAGCAAGAAGACAACTTCATATTAAATGGCACAGACAGGTACTTGAACATAGCGATACACCCAAGTATTTTGGCATTGTAATGGACCCCACGTTATCGTACAAAACACACTGCAATATGTATGGTAAAACAAAAAGTAAGTACAAGAAACAATATAATTTGCAAGCTGACAAACACTGCTCGGGGAGCATCCCAAATGGTGCTCCACACATCAGCCCTTGCACTATGTCTCTCAGCGGCAGAGTACGCAGCACCAGTTTGGAATGCATCCACACACACAAAACAGATTGATGTGGTAGTAAATGAGACATGCCGAATTGTGATAGGATGCCTTAAACTGACACCAATGGAAAAGGTCTACGCAATCGCTGGTATCACACCTCCAGATATTAGAAAACATGTCACAACTGAAGTTGAAAGACAAAAGTAGTGTTGTGACCAGAGACACCCTCTTTTATGCGTGAAGAATTCTAAACAGGTTAAGAACAGGTGTGTCTAGATGTGGGTCTAACCTGAAAAAGTGGGGATATGCAGACAAATACTGCTAATGTAGGGCTGTCCAGGACCTGTAACACCTGATTATATGTCCCAGTGGGATCAAGATGTTGAGCAGCTAATGAGCTGCAGGGGTCAGCGACCCATAGCTGACTGTTAGCATCAGGGCCAGTGAACCAGAGCTGCCAAGACCCTTCTACACCTCCACGAGGTGATCCTGAATAACAGGCTGCAGCAGGGCAGACTGGCTAAGGAGAAGGGATCAAAGAGGGAATGCTAACCTGGTACTCAAAAAACGCTTGCTGAAGTCGGATGTGTTGGACCAAAAGGTGCAAATATTGCAGTCAAGCTGTAAACTACGACAAAGCATTCCGTTCTCTTGACTATATTCTGCTACTTAAGCCCTTTCAGGGTTTGGTAGCGGGAGATTGAGAACGAACGAAGCCAAGCCAAGCCATATATCCCAGTAAGCAGGAATCATGTGCAGTGGAAGACTTGACGGTGGCAAATTAAAATAGCACTGACGGTAGCTGGTTTTTTGGGGGAAAACTATGTGAGGTTGCCAGAAATGGAAAGTAAGTATATATCAGATACACTGACAGATGGAGGTGTATCAAAATGAGTCAATGCGTTTAGCAGGCACATTCAAGAAAAAGTTGGCACACAACAAAGCCAGCCACGTATTCACTCCGAAATTGTGAAAATCAACAGACTACTCAAAATAAGATAACTGGCAGACGCAAAGTCTGACCAGAGGCGTTTGGTCAGTGGAAATAACAAGAAAGGTTATTGGACAAATTAAGGTGCAACCAGCCACAACAAAAATGACTATACAGTCAGATGGAATGGAATGTTAGATGACCCAATTAAAGTAGCTATCAGGGCTAAATGAGTCAATGTTACGACCTAGCGAGAAAGGAACAAACCACATAGAAAAGACCAATCAAGCAGTTGGATGGAAGAGATATAAAAGCGATCAAGTAAGGAGATTGGAAAGTCAGTCCCTAAAATAGGGAGGCGTGTCTGAAAGTTCCAAAGAGGAGAGCTGTCAGAGGGAGGAGAAATCCACAGAGGAGATGATGTGTATAGCATACATATGGACAGAGAAGATGATGTGTACAACATACATATATAGACAGAGAAGATGTGTATAATATACATATATGGACAGAAAAGATGTGTATAATATACATATATGGACAGAGAAGATGTGTATAATATACATATATGGACAGAGAAGATGTGTATAATATACATATATGGACAGAGAAGATGTGTATAATATACATATATGGACAGAGAAGATGTGTATAATATACATATATGGACAAGTGAGATATTTTAACATACATATATGGACAGAGAAGATGATGTGTGTAACATACATATATGGACAAGTGAGATGTTTTAACATAGATACATGGGCAAGTGAGATGTTTAAAATACATATATGAACAGATAAGATGATGTGTATAACATACTAACATACATATATGGACAGAGGAGATGTGTGTAACATACATATATGGACAGAGGAGATGTGTGTAACATACATATACGGACAGAAAAGATGTGTGTAACATACATTTATGGACAGAGAAGATGATGTGTATAACATACTAACATACATATATGAACAGAGGAGATGTATGTAACATACATATATGGACAAGTGAGATGTTTTAACATATATGGACAGAGAAGACGATGTGTATAAAACAAATAACAATAAACCAGATAGTGTCAAGCTTACAGTAGCTTAACTCTGATCCCTCTGTCTGATGTAGTATTCTGTATGGCCGAGTCTGTTTTAATGAGAGAGAAAAAAACATGCTTTTGTAAAATGTGAAAATACATTTTTAACCTTTTCGTTACAATCTGAAACATAGGCCACCCCTGCAGCTGACCCCTTTTAAAGGAAGAATGTTTCCAAGTATCAACTATTATTTATTTATATTAGGGCCAGGTCAAACATACAGACCAAAGGCCCCCACCTCACATCAGGGCCAGGTCAAACATATAGACCAAGACCCCCACCTCACATCAGGACAAACATACAGACCGAGACCCCCACCTCACATCAGGACAAACATACAGACCAAGACCCCTACCTCACATCAGGGTCAGGTCAAACACAGACCAAGACCCCCACCTCACATCAGGGTCAGGTCAAACACAGACCGAGACCCCCACCTCACATCAGGGTCAGGTCAAACACAGACCAAGACCTCCACCTCACATCAGGTCAAACACAGACCAAGACCCCCACCTCACATCAGGTCAAACACAGACCGAGAACCCCACCTCACATCAGGGTCAGGTCAAACACAGACCAAGACCCCCACCTCACATCAGGACAAACATACAGACCAAGACCCCCACCTCACATCAGGGTCAGGTCAAACACAGACCAAGACCCCCACCTCACATCAGGGTCAGGTCAAACACAGACCGAGACCTCCACCTCACATCAGGGTCAGGTCAAACACAGACCGATACCCCCACCTGACATCAGGGTCAGATCAAACACAGACCAAGACCCCCACCTCACATCAGGGTCAGGTCAAACACAGACCAAGACCCCAACCTCACATCAGGGTCATGTCAAACACAGACCGAGACCCCCACCTCACATCAGGGTCAGGTCAAACACAGACTGAGACCCCCACCTCACATCAGGGTCAGGTCAAACACAGACCGAGACCCCCACCTCACATCAGGGTCAGGTCAAACACAGACCAAGACCCCCACCTCCCATCAGGGTCAGGTCAAACACAGACCAAGACCCCCACCTCACATCAGGGTCAGATCAAACACAGATCAGGGAACGGCGTGGCCTAGTGGCACGGCTCACAAACTCAAGGTGCTGGGTTCGATCCCCATCACAGCACCGGCCGTTACCCCGAGGAAGCAAACCCTTAGAAAATGCAGGAGAAAGCATACCCTTACATAAAATGCATGCTGAAGTCGGATGCACTAGGCCGACAGGCGCAAAATAAAAACCACAGTGCAACGCACACAGCCTTGGGGATTAGAGAAAATAAAGCGAACGCAAAAACAAAAACAAAAAAAACAGACCAAGACCCCCACCTCACATCAGGTCAAACGTACAGACCAAGACCCCCACCTCACATCAGGTCAAACGTACAGACCAAGACCCCCACCTCACATCAGGGTCAGGTCATGCTCAAGTCTAATGTGCTGACCAGAATGAGCCAACAGCAACTAGCAACTCATAGCTGGCTGCTTGCATCAGGGTCAAGAATCTATTGCTTCTCCAAGTGGCATCCCTGGAAACAGGCTGCACCTGTCTAGTGTGGCTAAGAGAATAGGAATCAAGGAGAGAAGGCAAACCTGAAAATATTACGGTTCTGTCATCTCATAAGAATGCATCCTAATAAAATACCACTGTGCATGTATAACACTCAAAGGAGAACACGTGGCAGATGGATACATGATATAATAGAAATACTACAATAACACAGCCTTACAACAACTAATGCAGCTCCCCACAACTCTCAATATCACAAGCAGATAGAACAACTAAAAGCAAGTGATAGCATTATGCAGTGAGATTATTGTTTCCTTCCCAGGAAAGAACCAGGATGTAGGTGAGCCAGACATTACTAGACATACATTGTTGCTAGACCAACATCCACGCCACTACAGCCAGACTTACTTTGTTGTCAAGTACAGTGTCCAATGTCCCTACCAGCAATCCTGTAAGGCCCCCACCGCCGTAGCCTTTCCGTCGCTGCAGAACGAAGTAAGGGTTGGCACGCTCTGTGGCCCTGCAGTAATTACAAATAACAAAGTATTTAGTATTGACATAAAAGTATTCTTTGTAAACAATAATTGGCAGTGTGTTACTGGTATCCAAAAGGGGGGGGGGGGGGGGGGGGGGTGAAGAGTTGTAACTGTAACCTGCCATGCATGTCACAAGAGGTGACTAAGGAGGGTTGGTTATGGTGACCTGCTATCCCACGGTACAGAAACTATAGCCCACAAGAGAAAGACAAGAAGGCCTAGAGGAGAAACGGGGGTCAAAGATGAAACACAGTGAATGAGCTGGTTGCCTACATCAGGGTCAGGAAACCAGAGATGACCAAGACCATATTACGCCTCAAAGCGGCGGCCCTAGAAATAGGCTGCACTAGTGCACTCTAGCTGATACACTAGTGGTTGCACACCTGGTACCAAATAAAGTCAGCTGAAACTAGATGTGTCTGGTCGAAAGGTGAAGATATCACAGCCTCGCTGTAAACTACTAGACAACGTCACATACATCCCTTCTATAATGAACGCCGAAGAAATAACAAGTCAAGTCAAGCCAGATGCTAGTTTCAATATTTATTCATTCAAGTAATTATTTCTGGTCTTACTCAAAGTTGGGTTTTTTTGTCTGTAAATTAATAGTTTTACTAGCAGTAGCACTCGGCTTTGCCTGAGATGTTTATGTACGAGTAAGTATTTAACTTTCCCTATACTCCACTACAGCCTCACCTTTCTACTGTACTCCCTTCAAGGACACCCCCCCCCCCCCCCATCAAGGTATAACGGATTTACCGTGATATTTCGGGAAGGAAGACTAACATCTGGTCAGGCACAACATACTGATCAGACATGTTAGTCAGGGCCAGGTAAAATATACTAGCCAAGACCCTCACCTCGACTTCCACGCAGCCCTTCCTGGAAATGAGCTGTTTTCACGATACCCTGGTTAACAAGGTGAGATATCAACGTGATCTCTGTAGTAGTGAGCGACACGCAAACGAAACCAAGAATAGCATAACCACATGGAGAACCCCGGTCCTACCTTCATCAGCACGCTCGTGATGTAAGGAAAGCTACAACAACCCGCCACTTAATGCCTTTTTAGGGTGCAGAAAAGAGTATTCCTACTCACCATGAACATTCAACAACAGCCGCGATATTTCAAGTTATACCCATCTGCACCCCCTCCCCCCTCCCCCCATTAACCAACTCATTATTCTATCCATCTTTTCCCACCTTCAAGCTCTTCCCGTCAACTCACCCATTTCTTCCACCTCCCTCTTCTTCTTCTGCATTCATTCTCAATCTTCCAATACCAAGCCCTGAACAGGGCTTCGCAAATAAGCAGATGTAGTCCGGAGAACAGAATGCGTTGTGCCGCTAGTTTACAGCTTGACTGCGATATATGCACCTTTCGGTCCAACACATCCGTCTTCGGCAGGCACCTATTCTCCCAACAATCTCTTCCCCAACATACACTTACTAACTGCCCATCTCCTCCCCCATCTCACATTCATATCTGTCAACCATCCAAGACTGAAGCAGGCCCTCTGTGTCAAAAAAGCACATGCTGGCAAGGAATCTCTTGCACAAATTGACTGATTATGTGTATTTGGGTTATCAGGGTCACAGCTCATGTTTATCTTCACAGCCTATGTAAAAAAGAAAATCTTATACAATTTTCCTTTTTTGATTCGGTGACAGGAATTTGGTCTGCAAATGGCATATAGCCAGTAATGCCCTAAGGGTCCTAAAGGTAGCTATGCCAAATTTGGTTGAGATCGTTTGGAGCAGTTTAGAATTGTATAAGTAACCTAGAAACAAACAGATTTTAAGATATGTATATATATATATATGGATCATCATCATCAAGTGCCATGACGGTTGGCATTGGTGATCATGGACCTCCATTTCTTCTAATCATGTGTGTCGGTTGTCGATTCATCCCAGCAGTCCGCACCCAAAAGAGTAGTGGTAGAGTGTGTTCCATCCCATTATAACAATCAAGGCAATGAGGAGGCAGACAGACTGGAAAAATAAGGTGCAAGGTTACCATAACCAGATTCTAGTGTGACCTACGAAGAGTCCAAAAGGTTTATTAGGGCCAGATACATGGCCAAATGGGAAACAGAGCATACTGGCTACACAAAAAATTATGCCTATTACCAGTTGAACAGAAGAGAGCAGGTCGTGGTCTTCAGACTCTGCACAGGCCACAACAGACTGAGGTACCATCTATTCAAAAAACTGAAGATAGGTGCTACTGACGAATACACCTGTGGTACAGGGAAAATGACCGCTCAACATCTGCTGCAAAATTGCCCGACATACGAGGACCAGAGAAAGCACATGTGGCCATCACCAGTGCCAACACTAGACAAGCTCTATGGCAGTGTCGACAGCTTCAGGATGACTGCTGCTTTCTTCGAACAAATTCAAGTTGACGTCTGACAGCGTACGAAGAAGAAGAAGTAGATTTCCTTGCAGGTCATGAAACTTTCAATATTCTTCTGTAAAACCCCATTTATATTTCCTTTAATGATCCCAGTATGTGCCTGCTGATTGTCCATGACTCGCTATATGGATGTATAACCATAAACAAGGAAATATATTAGAAACTTTCCACCTCCAGTATACTTTCTGGTCAGAACTTTACAAACTGACATATTGATCTTTTCTTCCACATCCCTTTTGCTGATTTTAACACACTAACTGCCAAATTGAAAAACATGATATGGCGCAATTAATCTTTGTTCACTTTTCCCATCGAGGTGTATACAAATTAAGCTTCAGTTTTCTCAACTGGTAACAGATCTTTATGAGTCCCATTTAAGGATAATTGAATGTGCTGTTTTTAAAAGCTACTGGATAAACTCATCAAGCACTGTGAGCTGCTTAAGATAGTTCACATATTAATTAGAATATAACTCTCTTAACAATTCATGACTTTAAAAAAAATTCACATACAGACACTTGAGTGGTTTCTGGGGCAAATCAAACAGTACTACCATTTCCTTCCTGCTTGTTGTAAGAGGTAACTAAAGAGAGTTGTGCATGGGACTGGCAACCTATCATGTAAAAATCATAGTTGTGAGACCACACTGCAAATGACTGGTTAGAGTAAGACAAATACACTGTCTGGCCTATGCTTCACCAAATGGGACATGAAGAAGAAGCGATTATAAAGACATGAATGAGGAATCGTTAAGTTATATCTTTCAAGAGTTATCTAACTGAAGTCATTTTAATACTGAGATACCATTCTACAAAGCAGAAAATGTAGGCCATGGAGATGAGAATCCTTGAACTATTATATCGAGATCACATCACAAACGTAAGTGTTCGCAATATTGTCCGATAGTCTATCTGACTGTACCCAGACCTACTTTAAATTGTTAAATCATGAAAGCTATGCTGGTACGGTCATGTGATACGTTCTCATGGTTTGCTCAATGTGATACTCCAAGGCACAGTTCCTGGCAAGAGAAAGAGAGTTCCCCCTAACTTGTGCTGGACAGATGATATTCGCAAGTGGAGAGGAATGACACTGATTGAAACAGAAACACACATAATAGATAGAGTACAATATTGACGGACGGTACATGACATAATAGATAGAGTACAATATTGACGGACGGTACATGACATAATAGATAGAGTACAATATTGACAGCCGGTACATGATGTATTGAAAAGGTTGTGGAACAGATGTTAATATGAGATTCTACAAATATTATACTAGTACCTTTACAAAATATGTATCTTCCCAGCTTTAGTAATGTCATTTCCATAGCTCTGTCTAGGTCTTTGTGTATGACAAGGACAAGAATAGCATCACTGCCTCACAGAGAGCATGTCGTAAGAGACGACTAACTGTGTTGCATGGCATTACACCGGCCATGGTTAGGTGGTTTGTTTAGAGCAGCATAGAAGGTGCCTAACAGGCTGCAGGTCTACTTTGCTGTAGTGTTTGAGTCTATTAAGATGAACTCGCACATCGGTTAACCAACCAGGGCAGCTAAGTATTAAGCTGCTCAAGCCTAGCCCGCTAAGCAGAAATCCTTCTCCCAGCTATATCAGGTCATCCCGTAACCGGTGAGGTCATTGAGGCACACATGAAGACATCCTCACAATGCCACGCCACCCTTCTCTGTCAGATGCCGCTGCCTATGACTCTTCTGGTTGGACATTGGTCCATTCTTTTATGTTGTCCTCCCGTCTCTTTTTGGCATGGCCTCTTCATCGTCTGCCATGCACCTTTCCGTGGAGGATTGTATTTACAAGACCATTTGATCTCGATATGTGACCGTACCAAGTGAGTTTCCTTCTTTTGACAGTTGACAAGAGGTCCTCAAAAGGCCCTATTGCTGTTGTAATTCTATCTCGTATTTCCTCATTTGTAACTCAATCTTTGTACGTGACGTTTAAAAGTCTTCGGAAACATCTCATCTCCAAGGCCTGTATCCTATATATATATCAGTCAGTTTAAAAATAATAGAACTAATATTCCCTGCATGTTGTAAAAAGTCAATAAAATTATTGTGCATGGGGCTAGCAACTTCATCATGTAAATAGTTGCTCTGAAATTGCCACTACAAATCCTTATATTGGTCTTTAGCCTTGAAAGTACCCACCCAATCAATAGGTGGCCGTGCCAACCTAATGTCCAGGGAAAGAAACTGGTTAAACACAGACTCTGCAGAGCCTTCTAAAATAGTATAAAGAAGTTTAGTTAAGCTAAGTAGTGCAAACGGCTAAACAACCCCCAACCCTACAGATACCTACAATGCCAGACCTGACCAGAAGGAGCAAAGCTAATGCAGAAGCTGTGGGGCTGTCACCCGGACTTGAACAGGACTGTGAACTTCGCCCTAGCAATAGGATTACAGATCTAGAATTATCAAAAAGCCTGACAGCATATGAAGAAGAAGATGCAAGCTTCCTGTAAATCGTAAATGAACAAGCTGTAGTGGTGGCCCTCTATACTTCATTTGGAAGGAAAAGATGAATTATCATTTCTCAGCGATCACTGGTGGTAGCAGTGCGAGTGTAAATTAGAAAATACTTAGATGTATTTCTATTATTAATTTTATTATTAAATACAATCAGTAATCAGTGACTGTTAGTGTTATTATTCACAATAAATATAAGTTATTGAGTTATTTATTGTATATATATATAGTTTAGTGCTCAGTATCATCAGATGATACTAAGTAATAGTATTACTAATATTTATACTAATTAGTAATATTAATAATGTGCTACTCAAGCCTACTCCTAATCATGGATTATCATAAAATTATTATGGATAGTCACAGTGAATTCCAATCTGTGAGCGCGTCTGAGGGTGGACCATAAAAAAAAAAAAAATACATTAGTATCTTTACTAGTAAACGTTTCCAGTCATATTTGGAATTAATACTTTATTTAAACTAACTTGCTCATTTTGTGGTATTTTGAATGATGTCATACAAACACGGTTTACTATCACGGTCATCATCATCATGTGATTTATTGAGAATGATAATCTCAGAATGATTACTTTAGTTTATTTATTATTATCATCATGAAATAACATTTTCTGAAATACTGCATAACTTACCACAGAGCGTTGGCCAAGAGGACTTCCTGCGGTTTCACCCACATTTTACTTTCCGTAAAATTCACTAAACATAACGGAATTGCACTGCAGAATGCAAACAAAACAAATGTATCGACTAGGTACAGACGACAAACATCCGCTTTTTGCTTTTATCTACTTCCGTCAACATCGCCAGCTGTTTCCGGAAGTAGAACATTATCTTCGTTCGATACTTTCTTCGTCGAATTATGTGGTTAAGTTTCTGCCTGCAGCTTTATCTGTAAAAAAAATGTGTATGAATGGAAAAGAAACCAGAAGTATACTCAGAGATTATTGCGTGGAGCAAACTGAGACAGCAGAATCTGACTGGATTTACTCACAATATATAGGTGTTTCAACTCCGCCATGACCAGCTAACAAGCCCAGATGAGAAAATAGGATGGTTGTTCCAGCTTCTTACTACAAAGTATCTCACTATAAAAACAACATATGTGTTAACTTGTTAATTTTTTAATTTTCGTTCGCCTTATTTCTCTATTCCCAAAGGGAGCCGCGTAGCGCAGTGGTTAGCGCCTTGGCTTCGCCTCTGAGTGGTCCTGGGTTCATTTCCCAGTTGAGGCGATAATGTTTTTTTCAGACCGCAATGGCTCCCTTGTCGACCCAGCCTCAAATGGGCACCGGTTCAGTCCGGGAAGTAAAAGCGGCGAGGGAGAGGAGATGGCCACCGCCCTCATATAGCCGAGCCTTTGAAATGTGAGATCGCTAACACCTCACACCCCTACGGCAGTAATGCTATGGGATACTTTACTTTACTTTTAAAGGCGGTATGCGTTGCACTGAGGTTTTTTTGTTTTGCGCCTGTCAGTCCAGTGCATCCGACTTCAGCATTCATTTTATGTAAGAGTCTGCTTCCTCCTGCATTTTCTAAGGGTTTGCTTCCAAGGGGTAACGGCCGGTGCTGTGATGGGGATCGAACCCAGCACCTTCGGGTAATGAGCCGTGTCACTTAACCACTAACCATAAGTGTAAATGATATTGCTCTACAACAGGCGCATGAGTTCAAGTATTTGAACAATATTTTTTTGACAGACGGCAAGATCGACAGGGAAACTGCGACTAGGTGTCAGAAAGCATCTGCATGTGACTTATCAGCTGTCACCACTGTTTATGCAACCGATCATTAGTTTGGCAACAAGGCAACAGCTGATAAACATTATATTTATGCAGACTCTGTGCCACCAGTGCCAAACTTGGCCTCTGTCTAGGGTGCATGAGAGCAGAATTTCGACGTGTGAAATAAAGTGCTTAATGGAGGTCATCTGTGTTACTAGGAAAGACAGAATGCGGAAAGAAGACATTCGTAGTATAGTCGGCACTACGTCGTGTGCCAAATATAACTTAACTTAACGTCTTTATACTGGTTTAGAAGACCCTGCAGTGTCTGTATACAACCAGTTACATTTACATTACCTTGCTCTAAAAGCTATGCGCATCCAGTTTATTCTTAAATGCATTAACTGTCCCTGCCTCCACTACCTCCCCTGGCAATGCATTCCAAGCAGACACCACTCTTTGACTAAAAAAATATTTCCTAATATCTAATCTGGACCTCTCCTTAGTCAGCTTGTAGCTATGCCCTCGTGTTATTATAGGTGGCTGTATTTTAAAAAACTTGTTATAGTCTAATTTATCCATTCCTCTAATCATCTTATAAACCTGTATTAAGTCACCACGAATTCTTCTCTCTTCGAGACACTGTAGGCCGGTTTTTTCTGAGTCGTTCCACATAACTGTAATTCTGGAATCCCACTATCATCTTTGTCGCTCTTTTTTTAATTCTTTCCAGCATGTTTATATCCCCTCTATGATAAGGACTCCACACATATTTCCAGGCAGAAAATAAGTTGGTTTGGTCATTTCATGAGAATGCACCCTCATCAACTTCCATTGATGGCTTACGGCGCTGGTAGATCTGGCTACGAGAAAAGGGGGCGGCCGTGAGGCAGGTGGATAGATGACATTAGAGTTAGAGTGATTGTGCAGCGACACGGGCTCACATTGACTGACGCAACGCGCCTGGCGCAGGATAGACGACTTAAGCGCCCCATGTTGCTTAACATCACAAGTGGAAAGAAACTTACCAAACTATCATTCAAATTCTTAACAATAAAACCCGCACGACGATTGCTTCATTGTTTGACCTGATTTGAGCATCACTCCAGTAACTGTCCATGGCCATGAACATGAACTATCCGCTGACTCACTTCTATAAATAGCTGATCTCGGTGAAGACTTCTCATTGTTAGATAACGATCTAGTTCATTGCGTTGTATTATATCTTCGTCATATTTATATGGTTCTTCTGTGCTTTTCTGAGGTGAGTATCACAGTTTTTTGTTGTTTGCCAAAACTTATCAGTCATGACGTAAGACGCAATTTTCAAGAGACAGAATTAAAGGATTAAGAATATAGGTCAGAGCTATCCTAAAAAAAAACACAACACAAGCAACCCAACAAATTGCATGACTGTGAAGTTCACCCTACAGGTGCTAGAAGTAGATTTAGGAAATGTATGGTGCCGAAGACGGATGTGACGGACCGAAAGGTGCAAATATCATCGCAGTCAAGCTGTAAACTAGCGACACAACGCAATCCGTTCTCTGGACTACATCATGTTGCTTGCAAAATCCTGTGGTCGGGGCTTGGTAGCGGGAGATTGAGATCGAACATAGAAGGAGGATGAAATGTATTTGTCTGTAAACTAACATTTGAGTGTTTTCTATCAGAAAATGATGTAGTTATCCCGGCTTTTCGTTATTTATTTACTGACTGACTGACTTGCTTACTTGAATCATGGTATTTAAAGATAAGGTTGCCTGATGCCAAGTAGGCAAAGAAAACTGCTTGAATCTTTGTCTTTCCTTCGTCCTGGAATACAATGATGTTCCAAGGCGTGGTACAAATCATCTGTCCATCTCGTCTGCTGGAGGCACCGTGGACGGTTGTAGTCGCATGGCCACCAGTAAGATACTCTTCTCGTCCATCTATCGTCAGTCCCGCGGACCACACGGCCGGCCCCGGCCCATCTGTACTTGTGCATTGACACAGAGTCGAAGACACCCCGGAACTGTTTGGTTGCGATATAGGTAGCGATAAGGTCTGCACGCGACCCAACACCTAAAGTCAAGCAAATCACCTGGTCTGTATGGAATCACTGCAGAAATGCACCAGGCTGACGGAAATACACTTGCCTGCCAAGTAGCCATGCTTTTCAACATCTGCTTTCATACAAGGTAAACTCCACAGAAAACGTGACAGAGAAATTCTGACGAACTACCGCCTAATCTGCTTGCTATCAACTATTGATAAACTCTTCACAGAGCAGGTCGTGGTCTTCAGACTTCGCACTGGCCACAATAGACTGAGGTACCACCTATTCAATAAATTGAAGATAGGTGGCACTGACAAATGCCCGTGTGGTACCGCGAAAATGACCGCTGAGCATTTGCTGCAAAACTGCCCGACATACGAAGATCAGAGAGAGCAGATGTGGCCATCACCAGTGGCAACACTAGACAAACTCTATGGCAGTGTCGACAGCCTCAGGATGACCGCTGCTTTTTTCGAAAAAAATAATGGTTGCTGTCTGACTGCGTACGATGAAGAAGAAGAAGATAAACTCTTCACACAAGTCATTACCTGCAGATTATAAAGGCAACTCGACAAGAGCCAACTGCGAGAACAGGCAGGCTTGATGAAGGGCTATTCAACCAATAACCATCTCCACACAAACAACCAGTTAATGGAGAGGTTCATAAGCCCTATATACATTGTGTTTGTAGACTACGAAAAGATCTTTTATTGCGAGGAAATATGTATTTAATTATTATTTATTAATATTTTTCTTATTATTATTTCAGTCTAACCCAAAAAGATGAAGCGAACAAACGAAAGTGATGATGCTTTTAGAAAGAAGGAAACGGCCAGAGAGAAAGTATTTAAAACAGAATGAAGGGACACAACTAAGATACGTGAGTCACGAAACCACTACTACTGTTGCTGAAGTAATTTCTTAATTCAAACCCTCGTCAAATTCAAGTGATTCTTCCAATTCAAGCGATGAAGAGTGTCATCATCATCTGGTTGATCAATCCTAAGACTGATTGTAAGGTTGGGCATGTATGTCCATTTTACCCTAATTCTGCAGTTCTCTTCGGCATGTGTTCGTACTTTAATGTCTCTGCATTCCTGAGATGTAAAGATGAGTCTTGGTTGTCCCCTTCTACTTTTTCCTTAGATCTTACCCTCAAGATCTTCTGCTGAAGACTTTCATGTCGCATACTGTAACCCAGCAAACTCAATCTTCGCTTCTGTAACATTTAGAATATTTGTCTTTAATGCTCCTCAAAGGTGAGTCTAGATTATCCCTTTCCTCTTTTTCTCTTGATCTGACTATATAGTGCCGTGTTTCCAAACCTGTTTACCCTCGCGGACCGGGGAAAACAGGAAAATTTGTTCCCGGAACGGAGAATATAGGAACACATTGTTCGCGGACCAGTGAAAATAAGAACAAATTGTTCGCGGACCGGTGAAAATAGTAACACATTGTTCACGGACCGGTGAAAATATGAACAAATTGTTCACGGACCGGTGAAAATAGTAACAAATTGTTCACGGACCGGTGAAAATAGTAACACATTGTTCACGGACCGGTGAAAATAGTAACAAATTGTTCACGGACCGGTGAAAATAGTCACACATTGTTCGCGGACCGGTGAAAATAGGAACAAATTGTTCACGGACCGGTGAAAATAGGAACAAATTGTTCACGGACCGGTGAAAATAGTAATAATTTTTCGCGGACAGTTCAGACAGAAAAAAAATACCATTATTTATATAATATTTTGTCTATTAGTTGTTAAAGCTAATGTTATCAAATGAAAATTCTATAGCCATTTAAAATAGCCAGAATTCGAGCAGTAGACATAAGGGGTTTAGCAGCAAGTTTCCCTTTTCGCGAATTGGCGATTGGGAATCAGTACTCTAGTATCTTCAGTAGAAGACTTTCATGTCGTATGTTCTGTTCCAGCTAACTCAATCTTTTTAAAAAAAATCGTTTTCAATATTTGTCTTTGAGCGCCTACCTCAGTGATGACATTGTCATTGTGTTTCTTTCTGTCCAACTGACTCTTATTTTCGCTAGTCGTTGTTCTCTTTCATTCCCAGTACCCAGCCTATTCTTCGCAACTATGTCCATCTCAGAGTGTTACGTCATCATCATCATCATGTAGCATGTCCTTTAAAGAACGTCGCTCCCATTACAGTCTGTTTGAAAGAAACTCGTTCTCTTGCCAAAACTCCAGCCTCTGCCATATTCATACCCTGTCATTCCTGGATGCCTTGGTGGCATCGTCTTCTTGGTCTACCCCTTCCTTTTTTACCAGGCATTATACCTTCCATCACTGTTCTCTCAAGACCGCTGTGTCTCTTGATGTGACCAAAGTATTTGCATTTTCTAGCCAAAATGGAATTGATAAACCAGTTCTCATCTATGCTCAACTCTTGCCGAATGTCTACATTTGTTTTGTTTTTCTCTGTCCAGGGTATTTTGAGGATCTTTCTGTAACATTTTGACTCGAAGGATTCGATTCTTTGTCTGGAAGTTTTGGTAATCGTCCATGATTCGCAGCCATAAGCTGCCACAGGAAAAACACAGGCTTTCAAAGACTTACTTTTATCATTTTGTTGGTGCTTTGCCATAATTTCTTCAGGCTGGTCAGCCTCTGCATTACCATGGCTAGTCTTCTGATTTCTTTCTAGCAGTCGTCATTTTTGTCAATAGAGTGTTACGAACAAACACAACATTCCGGCTGTTGACTTAAAAATTGTTGGCCTGTGGCCAAGTATGTCAAAGACGCACGAATCTTACTTCAATATGCGCGTATATATTTTGAATTTGGTGAAGTGGTTCGCGAGGGCATTTCAATCAAAGGACGAAACAGAAAACTCATACGCGAGTGATTTTCTCGCCTCGATCAAATAATAAAAACATATTGAGATTGTTGTTAGTTTAGTCTCCTTCAAAGGAAACTGCTGATTTTGTAGCAGACTTTTCAGACAGAAGTCATTACAATTGTCATTTTGTGGATGGATTCAAAATATGGTGCAAAACTTAATCCTAACAAAAATCGAGCATGAATTCAGTGTAGACCACGTTTAGGTTTTCACACAATGGAATGAGTGTGAAATTCAATCCGACGTGCGGCCACAAATTGATATAAAGGAGCAATAAAGAAGCTGAAAGCGAAGTGAAGAAGTGGGGAGAAGATGCAACACTGTTGGATTTCATTAGATTCATAGCTAAACAGAATGTGGCTTTACTGGTTCACCGAGAAGGAATTTATTATGACTAATGTTGAACCTAAATCAACCTGCGTACGATGAAGAACCTAAATCAACGGGAAACGAACGACATTTAAAAAAGAATTAGTTCATTTGTTTGTTACATGAACTGAACTTGTCTTTATACGTGTCTAGAAGACACTACAGAGTCTGTATACAGCCAGTTTCTTGAAAGGTGCTTTTTTACAGATGTGCGAGTCCATCTTAATTAACTCAATAGACTCAAACACTAGAGCTAAGATGACCCGCAGTCTTTTCTATTTCCAACTGCCAAGGAATTTTTAAAGTGCTCGACACTGAACATGGGAGTCAAATTTCACTCGCCAGAGGTCAGGGGAATTTTTATCAGACGTTCCATGTGGAAAAAAAAACAACATAAGTCTCCACCGCGACTTCCAGTACCTGTTCTAAGAATCAAGCTTGGACAAAAAGCATACTAAATCATGTATGTCCTCCCACTACTATTCAGAGCCTGTTTAGAGAAATTCTGGGAGGAAAAGTCAGAAGCAAAGTTATTATCGAGCAAGTAAAATAAGCCAAGTACTTGTCTATATTTCACAGCATTCCTATTTCTTATAAGGACTAAACAAGCCAAGCTTGACGCTTCAACGGAAAAAAACCGTGGAAGTTGTGGAATCATTTGAAACAAAAGGTCAACAAGCCGAGAATATTTTAACCTTGATTTTGTAAGAACTAGATTGATATTCAAAATTGTAGAAGACAAGCATACGATAATGCCGATGTGGTGGCTGTCCAACATGCTGGGGTCAAGATACGTATCAAAGAAATGAATTGAAAAGAAGAATTCGACGCATGGTTAAGCAAGAAACTGAAGTATCGAAAGGTGTCCACGATGGGTACCGATACTTCAGTTTCTTGCTAACCAGTCCATAGAGGCGCAGCGAATTTCTCAGCTAGCGAACATAAGCTCCGGCAACAGTCCACTCGAATTGCTGCATCAATTTTGGCGATGGCATCTTCTGACGCAACAATAAGCGTCTGACCTGGTCTCGGAAGATCTTTCATTAACTCACATCCTTCTTTAAACATCGTAGATAGTTCTTCACTGTTTTCTTCGACATACTTTTGTCACCATACACTGCCTGCATTCTGCGATGAATGCAAAGTGGCAGGTGAACACGCCACAGTCGACATCCTTGAGCTGCTAGAAACCAAATCCCCGCTCGCTGATCAACTCTGGACGGATTTCACACCCGCCATGTTTTCAACGGTCTGCCGAGGACACTACGAGTTGGGGGATAATAAAATTTTGCAAACTTGACGGTTTATATGTGGTGTTTACACCTGAAGTGACATCATGCTCATCGTACGTATGTTCATTTAGTGCAGTTAAGTCCGATTTCATTTGAACACGTCTCGTAGTTAACAATCTACCAACCTACGCCAAAGAAATGGGCGATGATCGAGGAATAGTCAATAAGTCATGGAGCGCCAATGTCGATTTAGGAAGAAACTAATCTAGGGAAGAATTTTAAGATGCTAAATTATTAGCATATGAAACTTAGTTCAGGCGGATGAATAGTTTCTTCGTCGGGCAGAACGATAACAGAAATATCTCAGATTTCAACAGTTTCATGTTCTTGCTGAAAAATGTCTTCCTCACTTCGTCAGATCTAATGAATGACAAATACTAGTGTAAACTAAATCCTGATTCAGGTCAGGTCACGTTGGCAGATTACGATGGCATTAATAAGGGAGAGTTCCTTGTTGAGAGAAAGACTTCCAAGTTTTCTTGCTTTTGCTGCTACGCGACGAAATAGAGACTTCGAAGGAAGATGATCTTGAACTTTTGCAGTTTAAAAAAAAAAATACTGTCTTGGGAACTCAGTTCCAAATATTGTAATGCTACTACGAATTGTCATCACAATTGTTGTTGGCATTGCTAGGGGTGAGGGGTTTTTTCTAAATTAAATTGATCAAGAATTACGTAAGATCTACAATGAGTACCTCGCCGTAAAGAAATCTTGTTATACTGTCTATAGAACAGCAACTGGCTGACAAAGTAGACTTCAACACTTTCATCGACAATTGTGCAAACAGAAAAGTGAGAAAAATAATATTGTAGAATATTGGAATTACATTTTTTCACTTAAAAAATAACCATGGCGTCTTCATTTGCCTTCCCATACTTTCTATGTTTGAAGTGTATTGAGACTGGCATCAAACCTAGGTACCACTCCGAGCGGCACAAACTCTAGCTACGCCTCTGACTGTACTAGCATGCTGCAAATATTCCAGAGCCCTGTAAATCCTCCAGTTGAAAATCAAATTGGAATATATAACGGAGGGCTGCAGTAGAAGAAATGGTGACAGGCAAAAGAAATGAAAGCCATATAGTCCTGTTTACAGATGCCCTGGCCATAGCCACAGCACTAAAAAGCCAGAAAAATACTGAACAAAAAGAGTAGTGGTACAGTGGGTTCCATCCCACTAACATCCAAGGCAACGAGGAGGCAGACAGACTGGCAAAAGAAGGTGCAAGACTACCACAACCAGATCCTAGTGTGACCTACGAAGAGTCCAAAAGGCTTATTAGAGCCAGATACATGGCCAAATAGGAAACAGAACATACTGGCTACACAAAAAATGATGCCTATTACCAGTTGAACAGAAGAGAGCAGGTCGTGGTCTTCAGACTCCGCATAGGCCACAATAGACTGAGGTACCACCTATTCAATAAATTGAAGATAGGTGGCACTGACGAATGCAGTTGTGGTACCGGGAAAATGACCGCTGAACATCTGCTGCAAAACTGCCTGACATACGAGGATCAGAGAAAGCAGATGTGGCCATCACCAGTGGCAACACTAGACAAGCTCTATGGCAGTGTCGACAGCCTCAGGATGACCGCTGCTTTTTTTGAAAAAATACAGGTTGACGTCTGACAGCGTACGAAGAAGGAATATACAACATTTTATGTGTGTGGAATAGGCTGGTACACTTTGGTAGACCCTTTCACGAGTTGAATTTTGCTGGCTGGATCTCCATTGGCGTAGCGGGGACCAGAACAACGTATACACACATACATCCATACAATGACTTAATGGTTCTTATATTCACTCAAAAAGACTGGTTACTACAAACAAACAAACAAGCAAGAAACTGGAATAAATATCGTAATCTGTTCATCTCATTATGGTCATCTTTGGTGGACATTTATAGTTGAAGGGTCACCAGGACGCCATTGTTCGTGCTCATCTATTGTCAGCAGGACCTGATTAATTGCATCTGGTTCCGCTAGGACATCGCTGCGTTGATGCATCCACCTCAGGTTTTACCAGCAAAGTGGCAGGCTGCTCGCAAAAGTGTTTCAAGTCCAAGCATGTGTCAACAACTGGGAGACAACAACCACAGACCAATAGTAATTACCATAAAGTAACCAAAAGATACTCATCATCATCAGTCCCATAACCTAGAAGGTCGTTGGGGCACTGTTATTGCAGTTTGTAGTACCCGCTCCCGCCATACAGCAACGGTGTGTCTTGTGCCGCTACACACCTGATGGAGCCCATCTCACTCCAGGTGGCAGTTGATTATAGTTGTCTAAATTTCATACAACACTGTCTTCAGCTAGGGCGCCAATCTCGTGAGCTAGACCATGTAATGTTTTAAGCGTAGTGCTACTCATATAGCCGATGTCCATTCCAGGACAATCGGATGGAAGAAAATACACACAACGAACGCATTAACCAGTCCAAATGGAAAATAACAATAACAACAACTTGTTTCCATGAACACAAGTGTAAGTCGTCGACTAGTGTGAATTCCCGGCAAATCCATGGTCTGGTGGCATCTATATTGAACTAAAGCAGAAGAGCAATGTAGACCCGCAGCCAGTTATGGCTCCATCTTTGATGAACTACTTGAAAGGACATTGGAGCATTTTTACATCATAGACTGACGGCTGTCTGTTTAGAACTAAAAAAGGTTAAGAACCATGCAATCCATACTTCAAACCTTCAATAGGTGCGTTCTTGATGTTGCCAAGAAAAGTATCACAAGAAGCTGCAGAAAAAAAACTACCAACCCTTCTGGACCCAAAAACTGGAAAAGTTACAAAGTGAAATTAGTACAGAGGAAACATGGAGACAAACCAACAGGCAAAAATACAATCTTGCACAACAAAGCAAAGGCAGTCTTCATGAAAGAGAAGACAAGTATGAGAAAAAGGTGGTACAGACTTACCAGCTCATTAAACCTGGAAAAAGATACAAGACTAGAATCTCACAAAAGCCCTAAATGGAGACAAGACAGAGAGCCAAAGCCTTACTACATGCGACCGTAGACAAGGCTGCAGCAGACGTAATAGCCAGAACGTATCAAGTCAGAAAGCAAGCACCCCAACAGAGTGCATGACAGAGCAACAGAGTGCATGACAGTGAAGTTCACCCTACAGGAGCTAGATGACGAAATTAGGAAATTAAAGAAGAAAGAAGCACCAGGGACAGATGGTACCGCAAATAAATCCCTCTAACACCTTGGTCCAATAGACAAAAGATTCCACCTTGGAGAATTTTTAACCAGAACTGACACAAGGGTACTGTTGACACAAGGGTACTGTTACTGACACAAAGGTACTGTTCTGGCACTCAAGGAGGAGACTCACATCCAACCTATTCCTAAACCAGGAAAAGACAAACCAGAACCTAAAAACTACAGACCCATCAGTCTTCTCAGCTGTGTGGGGAAACTAATGGAAAGACTGATAACAAAAGACTCACCTTGAGAACAACCTGCAACTAGCACCGACTCAAACAGGATACAGGCAGCACAGAAGCCCTAATAACATATCTATCACAGGACATTAAAAAAATGCCTTTCAAGAGAAAAACAAAGTTTTAGCTATTTTTTTCTCTCTTGTGCCTTCGATACTGTCTGGACAGAAGGCCTGAAGCTAAAAATCCTCCAAGCGGGAGTTACCAATAATATGTTCTCATGGATTAAAAGGTACCTCTTCCAAAGATCTGCTAGAGCTCAATTGGACAACTATACCAGCAAGTCAGTCAGGCTAAGAGAGGGAGTGCCACAGGGAAGTGTAATAGAGCCCACTCTCTCTTCTTGATATCTATAAACATCACTAAATGCTGCCATCAGCATGTCTCAAACAGCCTACACGCAGATGACTTTGCTTTATGGACAGCCTCACACATGCTCCAAAAGACGGAAAAGAAGAAAAAAAAGAGTGGGGACTGAGAATAAATCACGTCAAAAACCTCCACCACCCTCTTTTGACTCTCCTCTAAAAAATAGAAAATTATTAATAAAGATAGAAAACCAACACCCCATTTGGACACACCCACATTCCCTGGAGTTACATTTGACTCAAGCCTCACATGGAAGCCAAATACAGAGACAATCCAGATAAGGGTCATTAAAAAAAAAATATTTAAAAAACGCCAAAAAAATTGGCTAGTACATCATTGGGCAAACAAAAAATTATCTCCAAGAAAGTCTTCACTGGTGCAATCAGACCAATCATGGAATTTGCCTCTAGCACTCATGCAACAGTGGCTAAAACAAACACAGGAAAACTAGTCCAAAATATGGGTCTCATAATTACCCTTGGGACATTGAAAAGCACTCCTATTGCAGAGCTACAGAAAGCAAATATTGAGCCCCTCAAATTAAGAAAATACAAATCCCTTAAACAGTGAAAAAATTGAAAAGGCCACTTGATCACACTCTACATCAGAAGTTCCAAGAGAGAACTAAAAACAGACTGCTTATGAAACACCCAAACCTCCTAGCCAGAGAAAACCATTCTTAAACAAGCAGTCATCCTTGAAGCGGAAATTGAAAAAGTGTGAAGCACTCATTCCAGAACCATTGATACAGAGCCAGGACCGAACCAAAGTAAGTTTGTAGGTTCCAAGGATCATTTTTTTAAAAGTAAGCAGTCAAATAACAGAAGAAAAAAAAAAATCGACATTTTGCAGGAGCCCAAGAGACAGTACCCGAGCAACTGCTGTACACACGTGTACACAGATGGATCAGCCACGGAGAGCGAAACAAATGGAGCTACATCACACGCTCTAACGGCGATATAGAAAACCAATCCACACCAGCAGGGGAGACCTGTACGAATTTCACAGCTGACAGCTGTACCTGCAGCAACTCTTATCAGTCAAATCACCACTACAAGAAAAACGGTTATTCTAACTAACTCCATGAGTGAACCCCAAGCCCCAAACAGGATAGACAATCCCATGAAATAAAATTAAACATCAGCTTGCTGTCCCAAAAAATAGATCTAGTCCTACAGTCAATTCTCTCCTACTGTCAAATCCTTCATATACTTACCACATTGTCAACATTAGTATCAAGACACACATGAATGACTCCACGTCCTGCAGAAGTTCATCTCCCAACACAATCTGACTCATTAGCTGCAATGACTTTCAAAATCCCAGTTCTCTCTCTGAACATTCTCAGTCCCAACCTCTGCGACTTATCTTTAACTTTGTCACTTTTCTTCATCATGTGGTAGAGAGTCTTCTACCTTACTTAGCCACTCCCCATCTATCCTAGGGTGTATAGGTTTGCCAGAAAGAACCTAAGACCATTCTATCCGCTGTCATCCTCTTGACCTGGTTTCGGTCTAGTCTCTTACAGAATGCTTTATGTTGTCGACTTTGAGGTGTCTTCAGGGTCTGAATCTCCAACTGTGCTTCCCATGACTACCACGGTAGCTGATCTTTCACTCTGCATATATGGCCAAATCATCAAAATTTAGATTGCTCCACCTGAGTCTGCAGGTAGCTGGGCTTTGGGATCTTGTCATATTGTCCGATATGCGGACATATCTTTTTGTTACTTGAACCACCTTCCTTAGATATCTCATTTTTGCTTGCAGCTGACTTTTCTGGTTTGTTGCCATTGTCCATGACTCGCATTCATAAGTCACAATTGGTATATAGGCAGAGTGTTATACAGTTACCCTAGTTTTCTTACTTCTCTACTGCTGGTGAGGCCTCTATTTTATGGCATGACAAGTACACATTTAATTTTGCATCTGATTATGGTTATAAGACAAAACATATAAGAACATGGCTTTCAAAATCTGTTCAATGACAAAGGGCAATGAACAGCAGGTCATCAGGTGGTTAGGACACTGGTATCGTTACCAAGGGTTCAAAACCTTGGTAAAACTAATTTTTCTGGTGGGAGTAAACATTTTTTAACAAAAATCAAATCTGCACACCATGTGTAGATCGCAGAGGCAATCAACCTTTATTCCCCATCCCTTTATATCTATATATTATAATTGGAATAAACATTGGAAAGATAACAACACAGAACAAACGTAGAAAACATACAAAATAAATAAAACAAAAGAACTCTAAATTGTTCAGTAGAGCTTTAAACGGCATCAATGTTCATGTTTATCAAATCACTACGGATGTTCTAACAGGAGAACAGATATTCCAACACAGGAGTCTACTTATGTGGCCCCATGCACCTTTTTCACCATGTCAGAATATCATTCCCACCATTCTAAGATTGTCTTGACTCAAAAGGTGCATTTTAAATAATATGCATAAGATATTGAAAATCTTAAATGTTGTCTATATTAGTACATAGACAGGTACTTGGATTATTTCTGGTAGTGTTTTACAAATTTATTAGCAATAGACATGATGAATTTTAAAACTTGAATAAAAGTAGTTTTTGTTATATCCATCTATTTTTTTAATGTGCGTCTGTCTTGTCTATATCCAACAGTCACATCAAAGATTTGATTGGCTGATTGATTTATGTGATATAAGTGGATAAAAATGGCCCTTTGAGCTACAACATGAAAAGGCTGGCAGTTTGAAGAAGGACGGGGATGGGTAAGGGGACACTAGGTTTGAAGGGATGGATAGTTTTGAGGGAGTTAAAGGGGAGAGGAGATGGGAAGGATGATGTGCTGTTTGAAGGAGCAGGAGATGGGCAAGTTGAGAAAGGGGAGGGGGAAGAGATAGGAGGGTTGGTGCATGGAGAAAGTGTAATTGGGATGTATGGGAGGGGTGCATGAAGGGGCAGCACTGCTAATTGTTAAACCTTCGATTTTAGAAAGTAATCACAGATTTGTCAAGGTACTTTCCATTTTAGAAAGTAAATTACAATTTTTGAGGTCTCTTCCATTTTGAATGTTAATGACAAATATTTTTCAGAGAAACAATTTTTATTTTTATTTTTAGAAAATTTATTTTTTTAGTGAACCTTTTGTTTTAGAAAGTTAATGACAAATACTTTTCAGTGAACATTTTGTGTTAGAAAGTCTATCAATAAAAACCCTTCAACTCCCTGTCAAGATCAAATCTTCAACCAATACACACGTCATCCTGCCCTAGGCCGTCTGCTGCAGTCATGTCCACTTCCTTTACGTGTCCTTTATGTTCTAGAAGAAAACAGGTCAGTCATAACTGAACTTCTTTATACTTGTTTAGAAGACTCTGCAGAGTCTGTATACAACCAGTTTAATTTACATTACCTTGCTCTAAAAGCTATGCGCATCCAATCTATTCTTAAATGCATTAATTGTCCCTGCCTCCACTACTTCCTGTGGCAATGCATTCCACGCACTCCCCACTCTGACTAAAAAAATATTTCCTAATATCCAATCTGGACCTTTTAGTTAATTTGTAGCTTTACCCTCTTGTTCACTATGTGCCGTGGGTCACAAAATCATATGGACCTATCACCATGTTTCCTATACGCTGTATGGCGTGACGGGATCTGTACTTTACCTTCGATTCTGGCAAATATTTGTCAGGATACTATTTTAAAAAGTAAATTACAAATATTTGTCTGTGTGCCTTCTATTTTTGAAACCAAATGACAAACATTTGTCGGGGTACCTTCAAATTTAGAAAGTGAATGACAAACATTTGTAAGAGTACCTTCCAATTTAGAAAGTAAATGAACACCATTTCAAATTACCTTCCATTTTTTAAACCAAATGATAAACATTTGTCAGAGTGCCTTCCAATTTAGAAAGTGAATTTGACAAACATTTGTCAGAGTGCCTTCCAATTTAGAAAGCAAATGACAAATGTATGTCAGGTTTACATTTTAGAGTGTAAATTATAAATATTTTAGACCAACTTTCTTTAGAGTATAACCATCAGAACCAGGGAACGATCAATCTTGAGTGATACTTGCCAGAAGGCTCACTCTAATTGTAATACAAAATATATTTTAGCAGCATGCATTAAAACTGTTGTTGTTGTGTATTGTCTTTAATTCTACAGATTAATGAGAAACAGAAAAATTTTAATAGAGGTTCAAACTACAAACTTTCTGCACTAGCACCTGGCTGAGTAAAGTAAGGCACATAACATATCTGTCCATCATAACACTTCATATTGCTTCAGCATATCAACATTATAGAGTTGTGCGTGGAACTTGCAACCTCATCATTTATAAAACCAATGCTTTTGAAACAGCTGCTGCAAAAGCTTGGAAACAAGTTCCATGTAAATGGGCCAGTTGTAGTGGTGACCCTTATGCTTCAGTTGGAGCAAAGAAGACAATCTAACAACATCATTGATCACAATCTACAATTATCACAAATTACAAGAATTATACAGTGAAAGGTCAAAACAAGCTTATCAGCCTTAGAGAATTTTAAGAAGGTATGTACAGTTAGGTATGTCTCGAGTGGTCTGCCAGGGTCTTTGTGTATGACAAGGACAAGAATAGCACCACTGCCCAATAGGCAGCATGTCGTAAAAGGCGATTTAACTGTGTGACACGGCAAAACACAGACCATGGTTAACCTAATAGGCTGCGGGTCTACTTTGCTCTAGTGTTTTGGGTCTATTAAGACAGACATGCACTTGTCCCAACGCAGTAGAGTAATAATTTTTTTCAGCGTACAATTTGAAGGTACAAACTTGCTTCAACAAATGTCTGCATTGGATTGAATGACATGACACGATAAGGTCCCTTTTGCTGATCTATTAATAACAACTGGGAAATTGCCAGTAGATCAAGACATTTGAGGTCACTGATAGGTCACACAATAAGGCCTCCTCCTGATAGCATTACAAGACAAGTCTGTTTTGGGTTCTCCACAGCAAGAGACAGGACATGAAATATATGGAAGAGAGCTTGAATTCAACATTCAGAAAATGGAAGTCGTGGCATGAGCTGGTAGCAATGTTGTTTTGGGATAGGACAGCTCGACATTTGTTTGTTGAAGACCTTTGCTCCTCTGGGAGTGGAAGGGTTGATATTTGGTTGATTGATTTATGTAATTAGTTCCCAAAATGAATTCAAGATGGTTGCTACACTAACAAGGAATGTCAGAGTTGCAGGGTGGTAGAGCGAAAGCAAAAGTACCAGCTTCGATCCCTGTTATACAGCTGTAAATGGGTACTTGACTTAAGTCTTAGGGAAGGAAAGGCAGCAAGGAAGGGTACTGATCCCGCCAACTAATACAAGCTGAGGACTAGTACAATGATGTTGACATCTCATGTCCTGTGTTACTGCCCCCTCATCCGAACACTGGCAGATGTGTTCATAAAGTGTAAACCCCCCCCCCCCCCCCCCCTTGATTATTTCTGCTGGTATCTCTATGGCAGCGAAACATGGACTCACAAGAAAAAAGGTTAAACGCTAAAGACATACTCCATAGAGACACCAATAATCTTAGACTGACCACTGAAGAAAACCAGCAAGCTCCATAGAGACACCAATAATCTTAGACTGACCACTGAAGAAAACCAGCAAGCTCCATAGAGACACCAAAATAATCTTAGACTGACCACTGAAGAAAACCAGCAAGCTCCATAGAGACACCAAAATAATCTTAGACTGACCACTGAAGAAAACCAGCAAGCTCCATAGAGACACCAATAATCTTAGACTGACCACTGAAGAAAACCAGCAAGCTCCATAGAGACACCAAAATAATCTTAGACTGACCACTGAAGAAAACCAGCAAGCTCTATGGAGACACCAATAATCTTAGACTGACCACTGAAGAAAACCAGCAAGCTCTATGGAGACACCAATAATCTTAGACTGACCACTGAAGAAAACCAGCAAGCTCCATAGAGACACCAAAATAATCTTAGACTGACCACTGAAGAAAACCAGCAAGCTCTATGGAGACACCAATAATCTTAGACTGACCACTGAAGAAAACCAGCAAGCTCTATGGAGACACCAATAATCTTAGACTGACCACTGAAGAAAACCAGCAAGCTCTATGGAGACACCAATAATCTTAGACTGACCACTGAAGAAAACCAGCAAGCTCTATGGAGACACCAATAATCTTAGACTGACCACTGAAGAAAACCAGCAAGCTCTATGGAGACACCAATAATCTTAGACTGACCACTGAAGAAAACCAGCAAGCTCCATAGAGACACCAATAATCTTAAGACTGACCACTGAAGAAAACCAGCAAGCTCTATGGAGACACCAATAATCTTAGACTGACCACTGAAGAAAACCAGCAAGCTCTATGGAGACACCAATAATCTTAGACTGACCACTGAAGAAAACCAGCTAGCTCCATAGAGACACCAATAATCTTAGACTGACCACTGAAGAAAAACAGCAAGCTCCATAGAGACACCAATAATCTTAGACTGACCACTGAAGAAAACCAGCAAGCTCCATAGAGACACCAAAATAATCTTAGACTGACCACTGAAGAAAACCAGCAAGCTCCATAGAGACACCAAAATAATCTTAGACTGACCACTGAAGAAAACCAGCAAGCTCTATGGAGACACCAATAATCTTAGACTGACCACTGAAGAAAACCAGCAAGCTCTATGGAGACACCAATAATCTTAGACTGACCACTGAAGAAAACCAGCAAGCTCCATAGAGACACCAAAATAATCTTAGACTGACCACTGAAGAAAACCAGCAAGCTCTATGGAGACACCAATAATCTTAGACTGACCACTGAAGAAAACCAGCAAGCTCTATGGAGACACCAATAATCTTAGACTGACCACTGAAGAAAACCAGCAAGCTCTATGGAGACACCAATAATCTTAGACTGACCACTGAAGAAAACCAGCAAGCTCTATGGAGACACCAATAATCTTAGACTGACCACTGAAGAAAACCAGCAAGCTCTATGGAGACACCAATAATCTTAGACTGACCACTGAAGAAAACCAGCAAGCTCCATAGAGACACCAATAATCTTAAGACTGACCACTGAAGAAAACCAGCAAGCTCTATGGAGACACCAATAATCTTAGACTGACCACTGAAGAAAACCAGCAAGCTCTATGGAGACACCAATAATCTTAGACTGACCACTGAAGAAAACCAGCAAGCTCTATGGAGACACCAATAATCTTAGACTGACCACTGAAGAAAACCAGCTAGCTCCATAGAGACACCAATAATCTTAGACTGACCACTGAAGAAAAACAGCAAGCTCCATAGAGACACCAATAATCTTAGACTGACCACTGAAGAAAACCAGCAAGCTCCATAGAGACACCAAAATAATCTTAGACTGACCACTGAAGAAAACCAGCAAGCTCCATAGAGACACCAAAATAATCTTAGACTGACCACTGAAGAAAACCAGCAAGCTCTATGGAGACACCAATAATCTTAGACTGACCACTGAAGAAAACCAGCAAGCTCTATGGAGACACCAATAATCTTAGACTGACCACTGAAGAAAACCAGCAAGCTCCATAGAGACACCAAAATAATCTTAGACTGACCACTGAAGAAAACCAGCAAGCTCTATGGAGACACCAATAATCTTAGACTGACCACTGAAGAAAACCAGCAAGCTCTATGGAGACACCAATAATCTTAGACTGACCACTGAAGAAAACCAGCAAGCTCTATGGAGACACCAATAATCTTAGACTGACCACTGAAGAAAACCAGCAAGCTCTATGGAGACACCAATAATCTTAGACTGACCACTGAAGAAAACCAGCAAGCTCTATGGAGACACCAATAATCTTAGACTGACCACTGAAGAAAACCAGCAAGCTCCATAGAGACACCAATAATCTTAAGACTGACCACTGAAGAAAACCAGCAAGCTCTATGGAGACACCAATAATCTTAGACTGACCACTGAAGAAAACCAGCAAGCTCTATGGAGACACCAATAATCTTAGACTGACCACTGAAGAAAACCAGCAAGCTCTATGGAGACACCAATAATCTTAGACTGACCACTGAAGAAAACCAGCTAGCTCCATAGAGACACCAATAATCTTAGACTGACCACTGAAGAAAAACAGCAAGCTCCATAGAGACACCAATAATCTTAGACTGACCACTGAAGAAAACCAGCAAGCTCCATAGAGACACCAAAATAATCTTAGACTGACCACTGAAGAAAACCAGCAAGCTCCATAGAGACACCAAAATAATCTTAGACTGACCACTGAAGAAAACCAGCAAGCTCCATAGAGACACCAAAATAATCTTAGACTGACCACTGAAGAAAACCAGCAAGCTCTATGGAGACACCAATAATCTTAGACTGACCACTGAAGAAAACCAGCAAGCTCTATGGAGACACCAATAATCTTAGACTGACCACTGAAGAAAACCAGCAAGCTCTATGGAGACACCAATAATCTTAGACTGACCACTGAAGAAAACCAGCAAGCTCTATGGAGATACCGATAATGTCAGACTGACCACTGCTTTCTTTAGATATATTCAAGTTGGCGTCTGAAAGTGTACGAAGAGAAAAGCAAAGGATTCACACAGAAATCCACTTGTAGACCTAATTCTGCACCGAGTTTTAATTAATGATGAATGCTAGTAAGGTGCCTCTGGAGTACAGGGGATATGATAGATGCATGCAATCACTAGTCATATAAAATTCTCCTCGATCATGTGATTTGAAAACCATCAATGCTAGCATTCTAATAATACTGTTATAACAGCAGAAGATGTACGTGTGATTGGGATTATACATATGGGAAGGTGCGCACCAATTTGAGGCAAACATACAGGTTTAACCCTTTCCAGCAAGTAAGCGCCGCCATTGACTGTCATAATATTAAAAATTGCGGCCTGCCAAGACCAACACAGACTTCTGAAACATGTGTTTGCATTTTTTAGACTGAAATTCACGAAGTGCAACCAACATTTAACTGTAGAGTTATATTTCCAATTGGCATACATTTGAGAAAGTAGTTGTCCTTCAAATTCAACATTTATTGTGAAGAAAGTGAGTTTCAAGATCTGATAGGTGATTTATTATTTGATCAAAGCAACAATCTCGCATCGACATACGCCTAATTCAGACTTTGACTGGGACACATCATAATATGTGTAATGGAGTTTTCACCTTTACAATAACCTTTTTCACAGTCAAAGTCATGAATTAGTGACATCCGAACATACACCGTTTTAATCATAGACAATCGAGCTACCGTAGAAATCAACTGCATCCGAGGCTATTTGTTTGCCAAAAAAGTAACTTTCTTCTTCACAGGTTTGAACTGTGAAAAGTCTTTAGTGTTAGATTAAAAGTGAATTTGAAACACTTTTCTTTATGCTGATTAGAGCCAGCCCATTATTGAGAATGGTGGGTGAAGTTAGTTGTTGCAAAATATCTTTGTGAGGTTGATATGTTCAGTTTGTTTATGTAGATGAAATAACTAGATTTTTAGCGAAATCTAACATATGTTATAAAAAAACAGTATCAGTGCATTGTGGTGATTTCAAAAGATTATATTGAGGAACAAGGTTCCCTATTGGGTGAGTCTAAATGTTTGTTGTACATTTTCACCTTCATCTTCTTGTATCTCAGAAACTAACACACACAACAAAAACAATAACACCAACACGTTCTTTATTTATTTATGTCTCTACACACAACAAAAGCATATCTATATACTAACAAACAAAAAGGTTACAGGCTCTCAAAGTCAACCATAGTAAAATGTGACATGCTAATAATGCTGTCGCTGATAAAATTGCGTTCAATTTTTAATGTGATGTGTGGTAAAAGTTCACACCAGTTGATGTTTCATACTAATATCTATTATGAATACTTCATGTCATAGATAGTTTACATTATGTGTCTTGTGTTTAGATCATAAATTTAGCTGAATTCGTTCAATATTAATTTATTTGAATATGAACAATAGTTTAATGCACGGAATTCCGACACTTGGCCAGAACGGAAAGACGCAAATCATCAAGATTATCCAGGACTGGAAAGGGTTAATATAATTATGGTTAATATTAAATATGTCTTTAAACAGTTTATATGGTTACATTAGCAACTAGTCAACAAACTAAGAACACATACAAGAATACAAATATACATAGAATACAGTGAAACCAATGATAAAATTGCCAAAAAAAACCACAGAAGGCCCTCAACATGAGCTAAATAGCTGGCTCTCTAAAAGTGTGACAGATAAAAGACATATTTTGTACATACGAGGGTTGCTCAGAAAGTAAAACAATATCTCCCCCCCCCCCATTGAAAATGTATCATATTCACACACGGGATCAAGATGTTGAGCAGCGCATGAGCTGCAGTGGTCAGCGACCCATAGCTGACTGCTAGCGTCAGGGCCAGCGAACCAAAGCTGCCAAGACCCTTCTACACCTCCACGCGGTGATCCTGGATAACAGGCTGCAGCAGGGCAGACTGGCTAAGGAGAAGGGATCGAAGAGGAATGCTAACCCGGTACTCAAAAAATGCTTGCTGAAGTCAGATGTGTTGGACCGAAAGGTGCAAATATCGCAGCCAAGCTGTAAACTACACCACAACGCATTCCGTTCTCTGGACTACATTCTGCTACTTAAGCCCTTTCAGTGTTTAGTAGTGGGAGATTGAGAACGAACGAAGAAGAAGAAATATTCACGCACAGCATAACTGAATGTTTTCTTTACACATGCTATTTATTCGTATAATTTAGCCATATTCACACACAACATAACTGGTCTCGAGGTAAGGCGTTGGCATTGGGTGCTGGAGGTCATGGGTTCAAATCATAGCGGTGACAGATTTTCTCACGTGGATCTTCTGGTACAAATTTCCCTTGATCTCTGCGTAGTGAAAGATCAGACACCTGCATGCAGTGGCGCACACGTAAAAAATCTCTTGGCAGTTGGAAATAGAAAAGAGTAGGCTTAATGGCGCTGCTCTGGCAAAATTCAAGTTAAAAATCTACTCAAATTATTCTAGGGATTCTCACCCCACACAGAATATGTTGCAAAAATGGTTATGTGGTTAGCGGAGCGGAATAGATAGTGCCTGGCAGGCTGCAGGTCTACCTTGCTTTAATTTACATTTCCACTACAACCAGCCCCAAATAAAGGCGATGGTATATTCCAGGGGCAACCAACCTAATGGTTGAAACATACCTGGCAAGTCACCAGCAAATTTTCACCTGCATAAAAATAAATATTAAACAAATGAGGTCACACTTCCCCACGACATCTAACGACACAAGCAGACTGAAGATAAGATAGATCTCCGACCACCTCCACGGGTTTACGTTAGTTAAACAAGGACATGCAGCTATATCAGCTCGTTTCCTGATCACATCCTCATGCTTCTTTAACATCTGTGGTCAATTGTGAGACTTTCAGGAACTGATATTGCACATATCACACTGACATAAAACTGTAGGGCCAATTGTTAACGTGATGTGATGATCCTCATGAACAATGGCTTGCTGCAACTTATCGAGGCTTGCAGCTGTGGAAGGAAGCCAAGGCCGAGGCTGATCATGCAGCTCGGACACTCCATATCCTGAAGTTATAACTTTAAAAAAACTCAGCATCCAAGCGTGCTCGGACACTCCCCATCCTGAAGTTATAACTTTAAAAACTCAGCATCCAAGCGTGCTCGGCGGCTGATCATGCAGCTCGGACACTCCCCATCCTGAAGTTATAACTTTAAAAACTCAGCATCCAAGCGTGCACGGCGGCTGATCATGCAGCTCGGACACTCCCCATCCTGAAGTTGTAACTTTAAAAACTCAGCATCCAAGCGTGCTCAGCGACCGATCATGCAGCTCGGATACTCCCCATCCTGAAGTTATAACTTTAAAAACTCAGCATCCAAGCGTGCTCGGCGACCGATCATGCAGCTCGGATACTCCCCATCCTGAAGTTATAACTTTAAAAACTCAGCATCCAAGCGTGCTCGGCGACCGATCATGCAGCTCGGACACTCCCCATCCTGAAGTTATAACTTTTAAAAACTCAGCATCCAAGCGTGCTCGGCGACCGATCATGCAGCTCAGACACTCCCCATCCTGAAGTTATAACTTTAAAAACTCAGCATCCAAGCGTGCTCTGCGACCGATCATGCAGCTCTGACACTCCCCATCCTGAAGTTATAACTTTAAAAACTCAGCATCCAAGGGTGCTCCTATTGGCTGTAGAACTTCCACACATTCATGAATGTTTCTCGCACTTTCTCTGCCACCAAGAATTCAGTTACAGCACGTTTGTAATGCATCTTACATTGATGCTGTTTTAATGGACTACTAAAGTGGTGCTATATTTCTGAAGAGAGTTCAATTATGCACACATACGCCAGGTTATGCACACATACGCCGGGAAACCAAAGTGCTGCAACCTGTAAATTTTCACTTTATCTTTATTCTTGGATGAGGAGAAGAAAAATGCGAAGCATTACTTTCTGAGCAACTCTCGTAATGATGACATTTCAGAAAGCATCTACTACAATTACAAATAAACCTTTTGCTCACTACTGTTCAAATTGCGGTCGTTTATCAGGGTACGGTGCTTTTCAGCGTTGCACAAGAATTTCTGCTTGGATATGAACTACTATGTTTATGGCTCATAAGTTCATGATATAGCCAAGATGACGTGCATCTGTGGTTTAAAAGATTTTTTAAAATGGGGTCTCTGTGGCGAAGTGGTCAAGCCGTTTGCCTCGTGTTCAGACGGTCGGGGTTCGAATTCGACGGTCGGTCCATGATGTCAATTTTTTCCGGAGATCCCTGGGTTCATCGCTGGAGCTACGGAGTTCGTGCTTTGTGCGATGATTCCGACAGATGGGGTACCGATCTGCCGAGAGAGACTGAGCTAAATGGGGAAAACCCAAGGCGAGCCCTTGTTTTAAGTTTTTTTTTTTTAAATGACGGCCATTTATTTCCATTGCTTGGATCCATCAGAAGGATAAGACAGAAATTAAGGCCGTTTGACTCTGCAGCATAGTATGTAGGCGAGATTCTTACTTTACCTTCGATAGGGAAAAAAAACAAGCCGTACTGAGATTTTCAACGCATGTCCCGTTGATCAGAAGATTAGTATGCTAACCAATCAGCCACTAGCTCGAGTATGCTCGCCAAAAGTACTTTATAACCATCACAACAAAATCTAACTAACAATAGGGAGTCAAAATTAACCTTAATATTACTTTATTAACAAAATATGCCATATTAAGGTCAATTTGTAAACTTCATAAATAGGTCTATTGTACTTGATTTGGCAAGTACGTTAGTATTACTAAAATAAATGCACTCGTAAACCCTAGACATTTCTAAGTGAAAAAATGTACTTTACATATACTGTACAATGAAAACCCCTGGCCTGACCGTAAAAAAACCATGGCACAAAATTCAAACAAATAGTAAAAAAAATAAGTACTTGCTAAGAAGGTGTGAAGTTGCTTATGTCAAGATCAGGGGAAACGTGCTGACAAAGATCTCATGTGACATCAGGGGCAGATAAAATATCCAAACCAAGATGTCGCGTCACGTCATGTGAAGCATACTGACCAAGAGCCCATGCCACGTAATGTTCAGCAAAACATGCCGACCAAGATCTCACGTGACGTCATGGTAAAGTGAAACATCCCAACCAAGATGTCATGTCACTTGAAGCATAGTGACCAAGAGCCCATGTCACGTAACGTCCAGCTAAACATACCAACCAAGATCCCACGTCGCATAATGTCCAGCAAAACGTACTGACCAAGATCCCACGTTATGTCAGGTGAAACATACTAAGATACATTATGTCAGGGTCAGGTGAAATATACTGACAAAGGTCTTATGCCATTTCAGGATCAGGTGAGACACACTGACAAAGGTCCCATGTCCCATCAGGGTCAGGTGAAACATACTAAGACCCCACATCACATCAGGGTCTCGAGTGAAATATACTAACAAAATTACCATGTCGCGCCAGAGTCAGGTAAAACAATGGCCGTGTTCCCATGTGCCATCAAGGTCAGCAGAACATACTGACCAAGATCCCACCTCACGTCGATGTCAGAACTGGAAACACCTGTGTTACAGCAGCCTGACCAACGAGGTGACAAACGAGATGAACATCGATACTGGGTTCCTGCAGTGGTGATTCTGTTGAGAAGTCTTAGCATTTACACCTCAGACAGGTGGGCTCAGGCCCATCTTCTTCAGTAGTCATAGTGAGCCTAGGATGTAAGGAGTATCACTACCACAAAAAAATTTGCCAATGACCAAACAAAAAGGGCAAATGGGATTGAAACAATAGAACATAGTGAAGCAAGAACCAAGCATGTACAAATAAAGACAAGAACCAGGATTGGAATCTCAAAAAACTATGTTGCAGTAGAAATCACCTAGTCAAAAGCACAAATCCAGATGTTTTTGCCTAGACTTCCTGTAAGGAGGTCCACTGTAAAGGTTATCCTAAGCTCCAACCAGAGTAAAGAAGGGCACATGATGAACCGAACTGGAAGACATAAATACACTGCCAGGCAGGCCATAGAGTGGAGCTCACAAAGAAAGGTGATGGTGAGTCAGCAACAAAATACATGAATAAACACGAGGGCATTCTTTTTTTCGTTATTGTTTTTAAGACAGTACGTTGTACTGTGTTTTGCGCCTTACAGTCTAGTCCATCTGACTGGCATTCATTTGTTAATGGGCTCACTCCTCAAAGAAGATCAGCCATGTTTGTTCATGAATCTGAACATATGCAAGTTTAGTTTGTGAGTCGAGTCATTTATCTCTATGCTACGTTGCCATCCATGAGGGTATATAAAAAAAGAGTACACATACCCTTGCTATCTTAGTAAGCAATGTAGAAGTGGCAACCCAATACTCCTATAATCCTACTGGAGCCAATAAGAAAAGGTCTGTAGCCAATAAGAAAAGGTCTGTAGCCAATAAGAAAAGGTCAAGTCCAAGTCTAGATCAATTAGCAAGACAAAAAGATTCAAAGTATTTTGTCTGGTACAGTAAAGAAAAAGGCAAGATGAATTATTATTAATGTTCTAGAAGAACAGATTATCAATTCTCTGTGGAGAACATGAAATGATGAAGAACTAAGATTAACAACTATCAGCGGAAAGCATGAAATAATGTGAAGAACCAGGATTACATGGTCCCTGCAGAAAATATGAAATAATCAAGAACCATGATTACATGGTCCCTACAGAGAACATGAAATAGTGAAGAACCAAGATTACATAGTCCCCTGTAGAAAACATGAAATAATCAAGAACCATGACTACATGGTCCCTGCGCAGAAGAATTTTTTTTTTTGAGAACAAGGATTATAATTTCTCCCCGGATAAAATGAAATAATGAAGATCCAATGTTACATAGTCTGTGCAGAGAACATGAAATAATGGAAAACCAAGATTACATTGTTTCTGCAGAGAACATGGAATAATGAAGAACCAAGATTACATTATCCATGCAGAGAACATGGAATAATGAAGAATCAAGATTACATTGTCCCTGCGGAGAACATGAAATAATTGCAATTTGTTTTTTGCCAATGTTCACCTACACATATTTTTAATTTACCAACAAAATTATTCTCAGCCTAATCAAGCATGTTTAAAATAACATATCTGGAGCAATGTGAATCAAATATCATATTACTGCCAGGTTGCATACACACAAAGATAGAACAAGAAGTGTTAGTCCTAAGTGGCAACTCAATTTCTCCTTCAGTCAACCTTTGCAAGTACAATGGCTGTCCTGGCAGGTATATAAATCTGAAATGAACAAGAAATAAAATGGTGGAATGAAACTGGCTAATGAGTTTTCTTCTTCGTTGTTAAATCTAAAATAATCACAGCAATTTTCCTTATAAACCTGGTGATCTGTCTTAGACTTCTTTCATCACCATACAGTAAACAGAGTTCGGGAGGGCCATGTCAGTCCGCTCCTACCTAGGAGCCACCAGATCTGAAGAACCTGTTCAAGTGTGTGTCTGTTCTTCAACGAATGCAGCAAAACTATAAAAGGTAGTCCATTGAAAGATAGTGTACTAGGGTAGGAAGTTTTAGAGACCAGGTCTTCCAATGATGAACTGGGAAGATGGACCAAAGGTTGTTTTTTATTAGCCCTTTACAGCTTGTAGAGCCTGGTGTTGACCACGAGCAAAACAGATTTCTGCATTAGACAAATGTAGACTAACACATGCAGTACATTTTGTCATTTAGTTTGCAGAATTTCAAGTTCTGATGTCACCTACACAAAATGTCAACAATTCACTGCATGAGCAGTTGACATTTAACACTGATGAATTATTTCTGAGGCTATTAAGACTTGGCTGGATGAAAAACAGCCTACTAAGGTTCCTCGCTCTTCTTACAAGGTCAGCCTTCAATATTCGCAAGAATATCCAGAACCAGCTTAGGGGCTATGCAGGAAGCCTGGCTCAACAGCAAAGCCAGTGAAATCCAGCAATAAGCACACAAATAACAGTGGTTTTACGATGCCCTGAAAGCAGTCTATGGCTCCAGGTCCGAACACTCATTTCCCTCCAGTCCTTAATGTTAATGACACAAGACTTGGTGACTGACAAAGTTCGTATTCTGGAGCGCTGGGCAGAGCCCTTCAATGCTTTTTTTAAACTGTCCGTCCACCATAAGTAAACTAGCCAAAACATCATATCTCAAGTTGCTATCAAAGATGGCGCCCTACTGGCTGCGGGTCTACATTGCTCTGGTGTATTAGTTCATTATGGATGCCATCTGGCTTCGGATTTGACTGGAATCCACACTAGTCGATGACTTACACTTGTGTTCACGGAAATGTGTTGTTTTCCATTTGGACCGGTTATATCGTTTGTTTTTAGTTTTCTTCTCTCCGATTATACTGGCCTGGACATCGGCTATATTTTTTTTTTTTTTTTGCATTCGCCTTATTTATCTATTCCCCAAGGCGTGTGTGCGTTACACTGTTGTTTTTATTTTGCGCCTGTCGGCCCAGTGCATCCGACTTCAGCATGCATTTTATGTAAGGGTCTGCTTCCTCCTGCATTTTCTAAGGGTTTGCTTCCCCGGGGAAACGGCCGGTGCTGTGATTGGGATCGAACCCAGCACCTTTTGGTTGTGAGCCGTGCCACTTAACCACTAGGCCACGCCATCGGCTATATGAATTAACACTACGCTTAAACCTGTGTCGTATTTTCATGGTCTAGTTCACACGGCTGAACTTCATGAGATTGGCGCCCTTTGCCCTAACTGCAGACGTCAGTTTTTGGTGTGACTTAAAATTTAGACATGATTATAATTGACTAGAACATGGCCCAGGAGAGATGCCCAACACATCACTCACATGCTAAGTGATGTCCCTAAGACCTCTTGTGGTTATGGGAAAGGCACGACACACAACGATAGATGTCATCCCGCTTCGGTCTCTTGTGGGATACACGTTTACGGGAAAAGCTTAAGGAGTAAACCCTGAAGAAAAATTTGCATCCTGTGCTATTTTAAGTGGTATGGATAAAATCTTGCCACTGGCTAAAGGTAGCTCAGGACGAGAGAGTGAGGTTGACAAAAGGTGTAGTTTCTTCTATACTTTAATCCCAATAACCGCACAAGGCACCCATTTCAGCAGACACAGCAAGAGAAAAGACTGTAAACACGGCTGAACAAAGAGAGTATTTCATCACATGTGATGATCGAACATCGTCGATTAGACTCAATATCCCACCCACCACAGATGAGATTGAGAGAGCAATCAACCTAATTTCCAGCAGAAGGGCCTCAGGATCATATTCTTTTCCTGCTGAGGTCTACAAAGGGTTCCGTACTGTTACGCAAGCTAACAGACCTCTTATGCTCAATTTGGAATGCAAGTCACATGCTGTAGGAACGAAAAAATACCACAATTGTATACATATACAAGCCCAAGGGTAATTGTAAATCTTGTGATAACCACAGGTGAATTGTCCTCCTGTCAGTTGCTAGAAAAACCTATGGCTCTGGTCTTGCTTAACCACTGAACTAATCTCGATCAGGAGCTACTCCCAGAGAGTCAGTGTGGCTTCCGAGCTGGTCGCGAGACAGCCGACATTATATTTCCAGCTCGTCAACTCAATGAAAGTGCCAGGAATAGCACTGTGATTTGTACATGACTTTGTTGAATTAACCAAGGCATCTGACACTGTTAAAATTCATCACTGTTGTCCTCCAGTTTCATGATGGCATGGCAGCTCATGCACTGAAAGATAGCTAAGTGTCTGAAGATTTTCCAGCTATAAACAGGACTGTGTGCTGGCACCAATGCTGTATTTTAGTATGGTATTTGTATACAATTAAGATTGACACGCCTGGCTGGCTGTATTCTCGACTCACTTCAGTGTTTGTTGTTTTCTGCTGTTTGCTAGTTTTGTTCGGATTATAATTGACAACTCCTTCAAGGACTTTATTCTGTGGAATTTATGTACTTTCAATCAGCTATCCTGTTTGTTATGCTACATCTTGCTGCGGCTGTGCCTGGCTTAAACTGTGGGAAACCAGTCCAATATGTAGTCCATAACTGATTAGACATAACCCTGGAACGGGCTTAATTTATGTTTTCTGCTTCCAAGGAGGTGCTTGCAAAATGCATGTGCTGGACCTTGGCTTTCATTTTGTGCGCGAAAGGATTGAGCCATGATCTAGTTAGGCCATCTGATTCAACGGGAAAATCCTTATAAAAATCATTATTCATTGGCCGACTAAATAACGGAACTTGCATGTGTCAACTATAATAGCATGTTCGGGTAACAAAGACATATGCAGTTGGTTTCAGGTCAGGATTCTGTGAAAGGATCACTCTCAACAGGATTTGTTGTGTTTTATATTGTGAATTTGTTTTATTTGTGTGGAGCATAGATTGATTATAAACGTTGGCACAATATGAGTTTTATTATTTGGTTGGCCAATGAATGGAATGTCCACATGAGTCAGAAGGTCTGTAGCTAAAGTAGGCTGTGGTTGAGAAGTAGCAGTCTGTGGTGTGTCTAGATGTGGGTCTAACCTGAAAAAGTGGGGATATGCAGATGAATACTGCTAATGTAGGGCTGTCCAGGACCTGGAACACCTGATTATATGTCCCAGTGGGATCAAGATGTTGAGCAGCTAATGAGCTGCAGGGCCAGTGAACCAGAGCTGCCAAGACCCTTCTACACCTCCACGAGGTGATCCTGAATAACAGGCTGCAGCAGGGCAGACTGGCTAAGGAGAAGGGATCAAAGAGGGAATGCTAAAATGGTACTCAAAAAATGCTTGCTGAAGTCGGATGTGTTGGACCGAAAGGTGCAAATATCGCAATCAAGCTGTAAACTACAACGCATTCTGTTCTCTGGACTACATTCTGCTACTTAAGCCCTTTCAAGGTTTGGTAGCGGGAGATTGAGAACGAACCAAGCCAAGCCATTTATACTTTCTAAAACCTGCAGTACACACCTATTGTGCTCTAATTAAGGAGAGTTGAGCATGGCTACCCTATCCTGTTGGAACTATATGAACAGAAGGCCATAGACTACATGGTAGTAGATTAGCAACTAATTCTAGTGCTAGTTCTTCACGTACACTTATCTGCATCTTTTGTGTTCGGTTTTAGTGTACCAATTTTTCCTAGAACAGTTTCTAATTTGTCTATGTTCATGTCCTCTGTCTGGTGTACATGTTTCAATGAGGAACTGAAATGCTAGTCCAGTCAGGCACAAAAATACTGACCAGGACGTCGCATCAGGGCCAATTCACTGACCAAGACTACAATCTCTCTTCCATGTAGCATTCTCTGGAAACGCTGTTCTCAAGGCAGCCTGGCTGACGAGATGTGGATTGATGTGATCCCCATAGTAACTAATGCCATGCAGATGAAGCCAAGCATAGCACAACCGCCTGGAGTACTGTGGTCCACCTTCTGTGAGGAAAGCTACTACAACTTAACTTCTTTTTCAGGGCGCACAAAGGAGTAAACTTACTCATTGTAGGCATTAAGCAACAACATGTTTCAATTTATCTGTGTACAAGTGTTCATTAGCTAGTTTATATTGTTTCAGTTTGCCTGGTGTACATGCTTTAGTTTGTCTGGTATACATCTTTCCATGTTCATTGGTCTGGTGCATAGATTTTTAATGTGTGTGGTGTACATGTTTTCCAAGGTCTAGACTAGTGTACATGTTTTAATTAGTCTGGTATAAATGTGTACATGTTTCCATGTGTAAAGTTAACATGGATGCCTAACAGCCAATTATACTTACATATAAGTGGTTGGCTCTATTGTTCCAAGGTTCCGGGAAGGTTGTAAACACCACATTATGGTCCAATCTCTTGTGCCCGCCAAACTCCTCGACATCTGTGTCCAGTACTATTTTGTAACTTTGCAGCAGTTAAGGAATTAAATTAGACTTGGAAGATTTGGAATTATTTTGAAAAAATGTTCTAAAATAGAGGTCCTCAACTAGCGAAGAATTCCATTTCACCTGACCACCACCATCAGAGGTGAATTTTGGGGTTTCAAGTGGAAATTATGCCTCCGCAGTCAACGACTTGCTCTTCTGTCCACGGAGACGTGCTGTGGTTTTCAGTTTGGATTGGTCAGTTTGTTCATTTTGTGGTGTTTTTCCCTGGCATGATCATTGTCATATTTCCACAGGCCAGTGCACACGGCCAAACTTCATGAGATCGATGCCCTTCGCGTGCTTGCTGACAGTGCCGGCTTTGGTGCGGCTAGGAAATTCAACATGGACCAATAATGGACTAACCCATTGTCCGAGAGATTTGGCCATGCCCGGTTAGCAATATGCCCAAGATATTTCGGTCACATGCTGATTAAGCCTTTAATCCTAACGGCTCCGTTGCAAGGCAGCAGAGTACTCGGCTCCGAATAAAATTATAATATATTATGAAAATGTCACATGGGGCAAAAATAGGTTAAAGATACATGCTCTAGAATCAATACCTCCATACATGATACAAAAGCACTAACATAGACCACAAAATACAGACCAGCTGCAAAACAGACCAGCTGCAATTTCTACAGAGTAAAAATACAATGATTCCTGCCTACTGCAAGATATATGGAAATGAACCAACAAATATGCTAGCCAAAGAAGGGGACAGTGAAAATTCAAACAAACAAGATATAAAACAATGATTACAAACACAGCCTAAAAGACAAATAGCACAGAGAACACTCAGACTTTCATATAATGGACAAATACTAATTACAAAGAATAGATCAAATGACAATAGTCAGACTGAACTGGCCATTGCAGACTAATGACAATATCTGGGGATCAAGGTGCTGAGCAGTGCATGAGCTGCAGAGGTCAACGATCCATAGCTGACTGCTAGCGTCAGGGCCAGCGAACGAGAGCTGCAGATACCCTTCTAGACCTCCACGCTGTGATCCTGGATAACGGGTTGCAATAGAGCAGACTGGCTAAGGAGAGCGGATCGAAGAGGCAAAGATAACCTGGTACTTTAAAAAAATGCCTGCTGAAGTTGGATGTGTCGGACCGAAAGGTGCAAATGTTACAGTTAAGCTGTAAACCAAGACACATCGGACTCCATTCTCCGAACTACATCCTGCTACTTGCAAAGCTCTTTTCAGGGCTTTGTAGTTGGAGATTGAGAAAACGAAGACAAAAGAGGATACTGTCTGATCAACAAATTACAGATCTGATGTAGAGACATGTGCATTTGTGGTGTTAAAAAGCAAATATCAGAAAATGTTCTCCAAGAATGCTGACTGCATGAGAAGAACAGAGTGACATTCTCCAACCAAGTTGAAGCATAAACTGTATGGTGACAAGATAAATCTGAGACAGACCAAGTTTATGGGGGAAATAGATGTGGTTATTTGAAAGCATAAAGTGACAAGAAACCAGAGATAGATTGCCAAGTTTATGGGGGAAATAGATGTAGCTATTTGAAAGCATAAAGTGACAATAAACCAGATACAGACTGCCAAGTTTATTAGAGAAATAGATGTCGCTATTTGAAAGCATAAAGTGACAATAAACCAGATACAGACTGCCAAGTTTATTTAAAAAATAGATGTAGCTATTTGAAAGCATAATGTGACAATAAACCAGATACAGACTGTCAAGTTTATTGGAGAAATAGACATGGTTTTTGAAAGTGTAAAGTGACAAGAAACCAGAGATAGATTGCCAAGTTTATGGGGGAAATGGTTGTAGCTATTTGAAAGCATAAAGTGACAAGAAACGAGAGACCGACTGCCAAGTTTATAGGAGAAATAGACATGGTTATTTGAAAGCAATAAGTGTATTGTGACAAGAAACCACAGACAGACTGCCAAGTTTATGGGGGAAATAGATGTGGTTATTTGAAAGCATAAAGTGTATAGTGACAACCAGCAACAGACTGCCAAGTTTATGGGAGAAATAGACATGGTTATTTGAAAGCATAAAATGTATAGTGACAAGAAACTAGAGACACTGCCAAGTTTATGGAGGAAATAGACGTGGTTATTTGAAAGCATAAAATGTATAGTGACAAGAAACTAGAGACTGCCAAGTTTATGGGGGAAATAGATGTGGTTATGGTTATTTGAAAGCATAAAATGTATAGTGACAAGAAACCAGGGACACTGCCAAGTTTATGGGGGAAATAGATGTGCTTATTTGAAAGCATAAATTGTAAGGTGACAGAAGAAACCCCGAAAAAGACCAAGTTTATGTGGGTTAAAAAAAAAAAAGGAAAGATCCTGATTTCATGCCTGTGCAACATATTTGGAATATGTATTGGGGCCATATTTTTATCGTCATCACACGAGCCGCCTTTACTTTCCCAGATTGTTCTGGTACCAAATTTTTGTATAGTGACAGGAGAAACCCCAGACAGACCCCCACATTATGAAGGAAATGTGATTATTTGAGGATGAACGAGGACGATTACAGGGCATACGACTCTCCAGATAATGGCAATACAAGTCCTGGATGAAAACAGAGCACATGACTCTCCAACAAAATAGACACTGTTGCAACTAGATAAACAAATAATTGCAAATTTCAGTGAACAGGTGCGCGATTGGGGGGGGGGGGGGGGGCACACATCAGTTTGCAGTATTTTTTGCAAAATGTCACAGCCGAAAAAATAATGACACTGAAAGATGAATTTCTTCTCTTCCGTGTAGTCTGTCATTGTCTTCAGAAGAGAAGAAAGTCATCTTTCAGTTACGAGCAGACCACATTAGCGTCAATAAGACTAAGGGAGGTGGCGTTTTATTATACTGTATAAATTCTGTTAATATAACGATCAAAGATTATTTATCATGTGGTAACAAAAATGAAAGCGTATGGGGAGAAATAGAAAGTGGGGGTGAAAAAACAGTGATTGGAGTGTGCTATAGATGTCCATCAAGTCAAAAAGAGGAAGATGAGGGGCTGATTAGTAGCATAGCAAAAGCAAGTGAAGGAAAATTATTATTAATGGGAGATTTCAACTTTCCAGAAATAAAATGGGATATGGCAGAAGCACTTGTAGAGTCAAAACCTTTTGTTAAGTGCATAAATGATAATTTTTAAATTTAACATGTAGAAGCAGCCACCAGAGGCAAAAACATACTCGACCTAGTTTTTACAACGGAGGAAAATATGATTGAAAACATTACCGTTGGGGAACTGTTTGGCTCAAGTGACCATCAAATCATCATCCGTTGGGATCTTATTGCAGGGAAAGAAGTAAACATAAACACGCAAACATACGACTACTCTAAGGCAGATGTTAAGAGGATGAAAGAGGCAGCGAACCACATAATCTGGAAAGATATTGTCGTAGGAACAGATGTTGAACAGGGTTGGGAGAGTTTTAAATTAGTTCTAGAAACGCTAAAAGAGGAATGTGTTCCATGTAGGGAGGTAAACCCCAAACGTAAAAAGTGGATAACTAGATTTGTAGTGAAATGTAGAAGAGCGAAAAATAAAGCATGGAAAAAATATATAGAGGCAGGTAAATCAAAAGAAACATATGTAAAATATTTGGACAAGCAGAACATCTCAGAAAGCGAATAAAACAGACTTAGAAAAAAAAATTGCTCAGAGGATCAAGACTGACAGTAAAAGCTTCTTCTCTTATGTTAGAAATAAACAAAGAATGAAAGACAAAGTAGGCCCTCTCATAGACAGTACAGGGAAAATAATAAGTGAGAATAGGGAGGCAGCCAATCTGCTCAATCAGTACTTTGGCACAGTCTACACAAAAGAAGACTGCTCCAAGATCCCAGAGTCTATAGATATTTTTCAAAGAGACATGGGTACAGAGGGATTAAGATCAATCTGTATTACAGAGGAAATAGTTTTTAAAAAATTGGAGGGGTTGAAAGTGAATAAATGTCCAGGTCAAGATGGTATTCATCCAAAATTGCTGTATGAAATTAGAGACCAACTAGCAAAACCATTGGCTATATTATGTTCTCATTCACTTACAAAAGGGATTGATCCACATGATTGGAAAGATGCAGGAGTGATCCCCTTATTCAAAAAAGGCAAAAAATCAGATCCAGCAAATTATAGACCGCTGAGTTTAACGAGCATAGTCTGTAAATTGTTAGAGTCAATAATCAAAGAAAACATTGTAATGCATTTAGACAAATTTAATCTAATTAGAAATAGTCAGCATGGGTTTACTAGAGGGAGATCATGCTTAACAAATCTATTAGAATTCATGGAGGAGGTTACTAAAATTATAGATAAAGATGGCGCCGTAACTGGCTGCGAGTCTACATTTCTCTGTTTTGGATCATTATGGATGATGCCAGACCACGGATTTGCCTGGAATTCACACTAGTCGACGACTTACACTTGTGTTCACGGATACGTGGAGTTGTTTTCTGTCTGGACTTGTTATTTCATTCTTTTTTTTGTGATTTCTTCCATCCGTTTATCCTGGTCTGGACGCCGGCTGAATGGCGCAACGCTTAAACTAGTTATACTTGTGTCGTATCTCACGGGTTAGTTCTGCCGGTTCACCTTCACGAATATGGCGTGTGGGAATCTTAGATGCTACTATGGTGAACTGAATACAGCTGGGGAGAGATGCCACACTCACTCACACGCTGAGTGTTGTCCATACGACCTCTTGTGGTTATCGAAAAGGCACGACAAACTGCGTTAGATGCCTTCATACCTTTCTACCCTGCGAGTTACATGTTTACGGAAAGGCTTCGGTGGTAACCCTGAGGCAAAATCTGCATCCTATGCTATCTCCAGTCGTCTCGATGAATGTCTTGCCACTGGCAAAAGGTAGCTTAGGCTCTGTGAGTGAGGTTGACAAAAGGCGCAGTTTCTTCCTCACTTTAATCCATATCTCCGCGCAAGTCACCCATTTCAGCGGACACAGCAATAGAATAGAGATACGACTGTCCACACGGCTGAACAAAGAGAGTGGTCTTCATCACTTGTGATGGACAAACTATCAAGATAAAGAGAAGCCAGTGGACATTTATCTAGACTTTGCAAAGGCCTTTGATAGAGTACCTCATCAAAGATTATTTTGAAAGTTAAAATCACATGGAATAGGTGGGGAAGTTGCCAAATGGATTGAAAATTGGTTAACGGGAAGAAGGCAGAGGGTGGGCATAAATAAGGACTACTCTGAGTGGTGTGAAGTGAAAAGTGGTGTGCCACAGGGCTCGGTTTTGGGACCAATTTTGTTTTTGATATATATAAATGATTTGGACATTGATATGGGATCCATGATTGCAAAATTTGCTGATGACACAAAACTATGCAGTAGTGTCTCATTTAAAGCGGAAGTGGATATATTGATGTCGGATTTAGATATAATTCGAGAATGGTCTGTAAGCTGGCAAATGGAGTTTAATGTAGATACATGTACAATCATCCACATGGGTAGATCCAATATGGAACATAATTACAGAATGGGAGAAAACAATATTAGAAAGATAGATAAGGAAAGGGACCTAGGGGTTATAATAGATCATACAGGAAAGGCGAGTGAGCAAGTTAAGGTAGCAGTGAAAAAGGCAAATGGAATGTTAGGTATGATAAAAAGAAATATTAAACATAGGAGCAAGGAAGTGATTGTCAAACTGTATAAAGTTTTAGTTAGACCTAGATTGGAGTACTGTGTACAGGTGTGGAGTCCTTATCATAGAGGGGATATAAACATGCTGGAAAGAATACAAAAAAAAGAGCGACAAAGATGATAGTGGATTCCAGAATTAGTTATGAGAAACGGCTCAGAAAAACCGGCCTACAGTGTCTCAAAGTGAGAAGAATTCGTGGTGACTTAATACAGGCTTATAAGATGATCAGAGGAATGGATAAATTAGACTATAACAAGTTTTTTAAAATACAGCCACCAACAATAACACAAGGGCATAGCTACAAGCTGACTAAAGAGAGGTCCAGATTAGATATTTGGAAATATTTTTTTAGTCAGAGAGTGGTGTCTGCTTGGAATGCATTGCCAGGGGAGGTAGTAGAGGCAGGGACAGTTAATGCATTTAAGAATAGATTGGATGCACATTTATCCTTTAGAGCAAGGTGATGTAAATGTAACTGGTTGTATACAGACTACAGGGTCTTCTAAACCAGTATAAAGACGTTAAGTTAATTCAAGTTAATATCCACTTAAACCACATCAACCCTCAACCTATAATCTTGCCATGATACTGCTCTCACCTTGATGAAGCAACCACATCAACCCTCAACCTATAATCTTGCCATGACACTGCTCTCACCTTGATGAAGCAACCACATCAACCCTCAACCTATAATCTTGCCATGACACTGCTCTCACCTTGATGAAGCAACCACATCAACCCTCAACCTATAATCTTGCCATGACACTGCTCTCACCTTGATGAAGCAACCACATCAACCCTCAACCTATAATCTTGCCATGATACTGCTCTCACCTTGATGAAGCAACCACATCAACCCTCAACCTATAATCTTGCCATGACACTGCTCTCACCTTGATGAAGCAACCACATCAACCCTCAACCTATAATCTTGCCATGACACTGCTCTCACCTTGATGAAGCAACCACATCAACCCTCAACCTATAATCTTGCCATGACACTGCTCTCACCTTGATGAAGCAACCACATCAACCCTCAACCTATAATCTTGCCATGACACTGCTCTCACCTTGATGAAGCAACCACATCAACCCTCAACCTATAATCTTGCCATGATACTGCTCTCACCTTGATGAAGCAACCACATCAACCCTCAACCTATAATCTTGCCATGACACTGCTCTCACCTTGATGAAGCAACCACATCAACCCTCAACCTATAATCTTGCCATGACACTGCTCTCACCTTGATGAAGCATACCCACCCATTGAGTGCAAAAGAACTCGCAAGCACGAGGAAAAGATTTTTATAAGTGTCGCCGATAATCATCAATTCACCAACGTAACAGTGGAATGAACTGAAGAAGACCTTTATTTGTATAAGAATGGCACAGCTTGCTCTTGGCATCCTTCTTCTTCTTCTGCGTACACAGTCAGACAGTAACCATTATTTTCTCGAAAAAAGCGGCGGTCATCCTGAGACTCTCGCCACTACCATAGAGCTTGTCTTGCAGTTCCACTGGCAATGGCCACATCTGCTCTCTCTGATCCTCGTATGTCGGGCAGTTCTGCAGCAGATGTTCAGTGGTCATTTTACCAGTACCGCACGGGCATTCGTCGGTACACCCTATCTTCAATTTGTTGAAGAGGTGGTACCTCAGTCTGTTGTGGCCAGTGCGAAGTCTGAAGACAACGACCTGCTCTCTTCGGTTCAACTGGTAATAGGCATCGTTTTTGGTGTAACCAGTATGTTCGGTTTCCCATTTGGACATGTACCTGGCTTTGATAAGCCGTTTTGACTCTTCGTACGTCATACTGGTATCTATTTGTGGTAGCCTTGCACCTTCTTTTGCCAGTCTGTCTGCCTCCTCGTTGCCTTGGATGTTGCAGTGTGACGGAACCCACTGTACCACTACCCTTTTTGGTGCGGACTGTTGGCACAGTTTGCAGAGTGCTGCTCTTAAGTCATTAAGCTCAGTGTTTTTCTGGCTTTTTAGCGCTGTGACTACTTCGAGAGCATCTGTCAGCAGGACTATATGGCTCTCATTTTCACTGTGTGTTACCATTTCTTCCACTGCCGCCCTCAGTGCCTCTGCCTCTGCTCTGAAATTGCTCGTGTACTTACCAGTAGCGAATGACAGTGTTATTTTTCTGCCATTTGGTAGGTTCAGGAATGCTCCTGCCCCTCCGTTCTGTGTAGTGTTTGTTACAGAACCGTCGGTGTATGCATGGGTCCAGTCCATGCTTGGGTAGCTTTTCGTTATGAAGCTTAAGGTAGTGTCTCTCCTTTCTTTTTCGGTCTGGCAGTTTTTGTTTGCAATACCTGGTATATTTTCTACCACCTCTGGAAATATATCCTGCCTCCAAGTAGGTTTTCGTACAGTAGTGATGGGTTTTGGTGTTGTTAGTGCGTTTATGGGATCTTCGTGCATCTTTGCTTTGGCTATTTCTGCAAAGTTTCTCCGCTTTAGTTTCCCAGTTCCCAAATTGTTTAGCCTCTGGTACATTGGATGGTCCGTCAGTCTTCGGAGTTTCTCTGACTGCAGCTGGGCTCTGCAGTCTCTTCTGTCGGTCATGGATTGCAGTTTTGTAATCTTTTCAAGTTCTACAATTGGCGTTGACTTCATTCCACCAGTTATGATTCTCATAGCTTGGTTTTGAAGTTTGTTAACTTTATCGAAGTTCGCCTTCGCTGCTGTTGTCCATGCCGCGATGCCATACTCGAGAACTGGTCTCACTCTTCCAGTGTACAGTTTCTTTAGTATGCCTTCGTCTGCTCCCCAGCTTGTGCCAGCAAGTTTCCTCATGATCGCCATTCTTTCTCTGGCTTTCATTCGGTTTCTCTCAATCTGACTTTTCCATGTCATGCGCCGATCAAATGTGACTCCCAGATAGGTTGGGTTGTCGTTTGGCTGCAGGATTTTGCCATTTAGGCTTAATTTGGTACTTTGGGGTTTTAATGAGAGCGAGAATATTGTGCACGTGGTTTTCTCCTCGTTTATTTTGACCAGCCATGAGTTCGCCCACTCTTCCAGCGATGTTAGGGCCGTTTGCATCCGATTTCTTGCTATGGTGAGATTCTTTTCAGAGGTCCACATAGCCAGATCGTCTGCAAACATTGAGCTATGGACTCTTCTTGGTATATTCTCTGTAATATCGTTTATATATACCAGGAAGAGTGTGGGTGACAGTACTCCCCCTTGGGGTACTCCCTGCTCGAGTGTCACCTTTTTGCTCATCTGCCCTTGTACTTGGACTCTGGCCGTTCTTTGTTTGAGGTAGTGGTTGATCCACTTGTACATCTTCCCACAAACATCACTTCTTCTTAGCTTGACTCTAAGTCCATCCTTCCAGACTTTGTCAAATGCCTTTTCCAGGTCCACCCAAACAGCTACTGTGTGTTTCTGTGCCTGGTAGGCATCTTCTATCTCCTGGGCTATGAGGATGACCTGGTCCTCAGTGGATCTGTGCTGTCTAAAGCCGGCTTGCTGTGGAATTAGTATTCGTTTTTCTTCCAGATGCCACATCAGTCTGGTGTTTATCATCCGTTCCATCAGCTTGCCGACACAGCTCAGTAGGCTTATGGGCCTGTATCCATTCGGATCTGTTTTGTCCTTTCCTGTTTTTGGTACTGGTACCAGTATTGCATCTTTCCATGCCTGGGGTACAATACCCCTTTTCCAGCTTTGGTTCAGGACTGATAGTAGTTTTTCCTTCGCTGTTTGGCCCAGCCCCATCAGCATTTCGTTTGTTATCCCGTCTTTTCCGGGAGATTTCCTTCTCTTTAGTGTTCTCATAGCCTCTTCCATTTCGCGCATTGTTAGTTTGGCCATCATGTGCTCTTCAGGAGCCGTATTTATGTTTTCGTGCCCCTTTAGCTCTTCGCTAATGTCTGTATGCTTATCTGCAGGGACCTCGATGTGGTTTGCTCTGGCATAGTGATCGACAAAGGCGTTTGCGGCTTTCTTACCTGTGATCAAGTTCTCGCCTTGCTTGATAGTAATTTGTTTATTTGACGGGGTTTCGTCGTTCATGGCTCTGACTAGCTTCCATAGCTTGTTCCCTTCTTTGTCCAGGTTTAAACTTTCCGTTTTATTTTTCCAACTTTCTCTTGCTGTTTGCTTGAGAGTGTGTTTGTACTTCGCCGCGGCGGCTTTGAGGGCGATGTTTGCCTCCACGGATTTTTCTCGTTCTGCCATGTTCCTCGCATTAGTTACTGCATCTTCCACTTTCTGTAACTCATCATTCCAGTAGGGCTTATAGTTTTTCCTAGCTCCTCTTGGGATGGTTTCAGTGGCGGCTTGCATTATTGCCTTGCTTAGGCTCTCTACCATGGGCTTCATTTTGGTGTTTCGTGTGTTGATGGTTTCACACAGCCCATCTGTCAGGATTGCAAATCTGTCCCAGTCGGCTCGTTTGTAATTCCAACGTGGGAGCGGTTTTGTTTCCTGTGGGCCTACTTCCATGTCAATGGTTAGCCTGATCGGCCTGTGGTCGCTACCTGCCAGTTGGTTTAGCACCTGGCGGTCTATTTTATAGTGTATGTCCTGTGTGGAGAAGGCCAAATCTGGAGTCGAGGTGGTATGCCATGTTCTTGAATAGAAGCTAGGGCTATCCTCCGGCCTATTGATTAGGGAGAGATTTGCATCTATCTCCCAATCTTCCACTTCGTCACCTCTACTGTCTGTGTCAGAGTATCCCCATCTCTCCGAGTGGCTGTTGAAATCTCCAACTACTATGCAGTTGGAGTCTCTGACCTCCATACTCGAGAGCGATAGGTCTCTGTTTGGTGGTCCGTACAGATTGAAAATGCGGAGTTTCGTCTCTAGAGCCATTATGTCAACTCCTACAATTTCTGCTTGTCCGGTGTGATTGACAGGTACCGCGCTACTCGGTATGCTGTTTCTGGTCAGTATCAGGACCCCTCCTTTGTGACCTTCTCTATCTAGACGGAAGGTCTGGTATCCTCTGATTGAGAATTTATGGTTATTGTTGAGGTGCGTTTCCTGGATACATGCCACGTCAATCTTACCTTCATGCAGGTGGTGTGTTAGGGAAAGTTTTTTGTTAATGACTCCCTCCGCATTCCACTGTAGTATTCTGAGGGTCTTGAAGTTTTGGCCAATAGACGTTACCCCATAGCCATGTGCCTTGACTCCACGACACATGGGTGGGTGACCACCAGTAGTCAAGGGTGGGCCCCTTCGAGGCGTGAGGCCCGGCGCTATCGCTGCCTGGCGGGTCTCCTCAGGATGAGCGCCATACGTTTTTCGAATAGGTTGTGCTGCCATCATACTGTGATTTACGTTGCACTGTTTTGTTAGGCTTGCGGCCCCGTGCATCCGATTTCAACAGGCGTTTCTGTAGGGATGCCCTCCTTAGCCTTTGGCTGTCCCCAGCCTATCTGCAAGGCAGCAGTTGTTTACGATCAGAGTTTTCTCTCCTATGGAAGTTGTCTTTCCAGACTATCGAGTCTTCACTACTCGTGTCTATAGGGTGCAATGATGGTATGTGATATATGAGATGGGCTGGTTTACCCGGAAGAGAGGCAGTCCAGTGTGTCTGTATCCCAGGATCGTCACGTCCTGCCAGAAACGTAGCATTTGCATGTGAGTGGGGTATCTCTTTTTCCCTTTATTTTCTTGGCTTCTATGCAGGGATGGTACGCCTAGCATTCCCCGCCACCTGGGGTGTTGACACAGTGGGGCAGGTGTGCAATGTCCGCTGGTCTGCATCTCTTCTGCGTCCAGCATGATAGTTATGGCTGATAACGTACAGAGGTAGATATCGTAACCGGAGTGCATTTAGCCAGAGGACAAGCCTGGTAATGTCACAGAGATGTTGATCGCCTGGTGTGCGGACAACTCTCATGGTCAGTGGTTGAGTCTTGACAGTTCACAGTGTGGTGGCTGCTCTACTGTTTTCGACACCCCGACCAGGTTCTAAGTCTTTGGTTGGTGTTTTTCGCACCCCATCGCCGTATAGGGTGAGTATCAAGCAGTTTTCCGCCCGCTTTGATTTGCGGGCGGCAAGGACCTCTTACTGTGGCTCTACCTGATAGGGCTGGGGCGCAAGCCCCAGGTCCCGAGCATGTAGGAGCCTCCCATTGCAGTGGTGCTGAGATTTTGGGCGGGATTGCGGCTTTCAAGGGTTCGGCCGTAATCCCCCACATGGTAGCCTCGCGCCCTTGGCTTATCAGCCTGGTACGTGAACCAAAGTGTCTGCGGCTCCTCTCGATTTGAGCTGGTTTTCCGTAGCAACGCCCTGTCATTTGTAGGGTAAAACTGACCTGTCTTCAGATCTATTTCCAGCACCCGTTCACTATTTGGTCAGACGAATTTATTGAGGGCTTTTGTTTGTCAATGACCAGGTATTTGAAATCTGCGGAGTTAAACACGATTTCCGAAGCGTTCTTTCATTTGAGCTGACTTGTCGTCCGTGAGTCTAATACCAGCGTACGTTCATTATTAGACCCAAACGGCAGCGCTCTCAATTTGTCAGTTGTTCTACAGCATTGGCGTGTTCAGTCAAATTAAGCCGCAGGTTCCACACCTGGTGGTGCCCTTTCGTCAATTCCCTTAGCGAGATAGTCAAGTTTCTTAAAGGGTAGCCCCAAAGATTTTCGAGGGTCTAATTCCAGCACATGTTCTCTATTAGACCCCACTAAGGTGTACTTTTTGATAGTCATTCTGCAGTATTGGCGTGGTAAGTTAACTTAGGTCTCAGGCTCCACTCCTGATAGTGCTCTTCCGTCAATTCCTTTATCAAACACTGGATGCAGACAAAACCGAGCCACAGGGGACATAACCCCAGATTCTGGGGGTCTAAGTCCAGCACCAGTTCCATGTTAGACTCCAGAAGAGTGGTCTCGGCATGTCAATCATTTCAGTGTTGGCCGTGTTGAGTCAAATTAAGCCGCAGGCTCCACTCCTGGTGGTGCCCTTCCGTCAATTCCTTTAAGTTTCAGCTTTGCAACCATACTTCCCCCGGAACCCAAACACTTTGGTTTCCCGGAAGCTGCCCGCAGAGTCATCGAAGCAACTCCTGCGGATCGCTAGTCGGCATCGTTTATGGTCAGAACTACGACGGTATCTGATCGTCTTCGCGCCTCTGACTTTCGTTCTTGATTAATGAAAACATTCTTGACAAATGCTTTCGCAGTAGCTCGTCTTGCGGCGATCCAAGAATTTCACCTCTAACGCCGCAATACGAATGCCCCCGTTTGTCCCTGTTAATCATTACCTCCAGTTCCGAAAACCAACAAAATAGAACCGAGGTCCTATTCCATTATTCCATGCACCATTATTCAGGCAGCCGAGGCCTGCTTTGAACACTCTAATTTTTTCAAAGTAAACGCGCCGGCCACCCAGGACGCTCAGCGAAGAGCACCCGTGGGAGAGAGCCGGCAGACGGTAGGGCAGGAGACAACGGGCAGTGAACCGGCGCGAGCCGGACCGCCCGCCTGCGCCTGAGATCCAACTACGAGCTTTTTAACTGCAACAACTTTAATATACGCTATTGGAGCTGGAATTACCGCGGCTGCTGGCACCAGACTTGCCCTCCAATAGATCCTCGTTAAAGGGTTTAAAGTGTACTCATTCCAATTACGGGGCCTCGAAAGAGTCCCGTATTGTTATTTTTCGTCACTACCTCCCCGTGCCGGGAGTGGGTAAGTTGCGCGCCTGCTGCCTTCCTTGGATGTGGTAGCCGTTTCTCATGCTCCCTCTCCGGAATCGAACCCTGATTCCCCGTTACCCGTTACAAACATGGTAGGCATGTCACGTACCATCGACATTTGATAGGGCAGACATTTGAAAGATGCGTCGCCGGCACATGAGGCCATGCGATCAGCACAAAGTTATCCAGAGTCACCAGTGGGGACGCCGCAACCCCGCGAGGGGAAACGACGATTGGTTTTGAACTAATAAAAGCGCTCTTTCCGCGAGGGTCGGAGCTTGGTAAGCATGTATTAGCTCTAGAATTGCCACAGTTATCCAAGTAGGATCGTGTCATCTAAGGAACCTCGACTGATTTAATGAGCCATTCGCGGTTTCACCGTGAGACAGTGTGAACTTAGACATGCATGGCTTAATCTTTGAGACAAGCATATGACTACTGGCAGGATCAACCAGATATCTGTCGGAGACGTACGTACTGCGCACACCGGTCGGCGGAGGAAGGGTGTGTAAAAAGCCTCGCTGGGACGACGGCCGCAGGGGCCGACTGACGGGACGGACGGTTTGTTCCACCCGTCCCTCACTCCGTCGACCTAGGACCGCCTGACAGGGGCCTCCCACACGCACCAGACGACCGACCGACCGACCGGGCTCGCTCGAGGAGGGATGGCAGCGCTCTGTGCAGAACGGATCCCAACGACCTCGGCGACGAATTTCACTGGGACTAGAGACACAATTTGGCCTGCCGGCCCTTCTTCTCCGTAGGGAGAACGCAGGGCCTCGAGGCAACGATTCCTGCTTTCCATTTGCCGGTCACAAGCTCTTTGCGAGAGTCGGACCACCAGCGAGACGTACTGTCGAGCTCTGCTATAAGCCTTAGATAAATCACCACGGACGGACCACGTTTCCTGATACGGACCAGACTAGCGCACCTCGGTGGAGGAGCCACTACCACAAACCGCACCCAATTCGCACTACGGGGAAAGGCAGGCGAGCGTTTTCCGCAAGCCCGCGCTATCGCTCCGCCTGGCGGGACTGAGATCGCTTTACGAACACTGGTTGAAATTGAGTCGCCGCAGCGAGACAACTACCCCAGATCTCTTGGCATCCAATGGGGCAGCAACTCCAGTTTACTACATGGATGATGACATCATACGCAAGAATATTTCTCCACAATGAAGACGAATGAAGAACTAGGACACTATTGTACACATTTCAGCAAGTGTTAAACATTGTTAGTATGCCAAGTTGGCTTAATACAGCAAAATAACATTGTCTAGCAAGGATACGTTCCAGGAACCTGCACTCCAATCTTGTAATCTGTGTAGCTCTTGTTGGGGTGAAAATTGAAAATGAACACCAGGATGTCCGCCCGCTCAAACACAATCACTAGATCACTTTGGTGTTTCAAACTGACGTAGTTCTGAAAGTATACATATTTAGAGAATTGTGTGATGGGTGCCAGGTAGTTTTTGCGAGATGACATGCGCTGATCAAACCTCATGTCAGGCGAGACCTATTGATAAAGATCCCACCTTATGTCAGGTGAGACATTCTAACCCAAGATCCACATCATGTCAGGTGAGACCAGCTGACAAAGACCCCATCTCACATCAGGTAAGACCTGCTGACCAAGACCTCAGCTCACGTCAGGTGAGACCTGCTGACCAAGACCCCCACCTCATGTCAGGTGAGACCTGCTGACCAAGACCCCCATCTTACGTCAGGTGAGACCTGCTGACCAAGACCCCCATCTCACATCAGGTGAGACCTGCTGACTAAGACCCCCATCTCACATCAGGTGAGACCTGCTGACCAAGACCCCCATCTCACGTCAGGTGAGACCTGCTGACCAAGACCCCCACCTCATGTCAGGTGAGACCTGCTGACCAAGACCCCCATCTCACATCAGGTGAGACCTGCTGACTAAGACCCCCATCTCACATCAGGTGAGACCTGCTGACCAAGACCCCCACCTCATGTCAGGTGAGACCTGCTGACCAAGACCCCCATCTTACGTCAGGTGAGACCTGCTGACCAAGACCCCACCTCACGTCAGGTGAGACCTGCTGACCAAGACCCCCATCTCACATCAGGTGAGACCTGCTGACCAAGACCCCCATCTCACGTCAGGTGAGACCTGCTGACCAAGACCCCCATCTCACGTCAGGTGAGACCTGCTGACCAAGACCCCCATCTCACGTCAGGTGAGACCTGCTGACCAAGACCCCCATCTCATGTCAGGTGAAACATACTGACCAAGACCCACCTTACATCAGGTGAGACACTGACCAAGACCCTGTCTCAAGTCAGGTGAGACTTGCTGACCAAGACCCCACCTCACATGAGACTTGCTGACCAAGACCCCACCTCAGATACGACTTGCTGACCAAGACCCCACCTCACATGAGACTTGCTGACCAAGACCCCACCTCAGGTACGACTTGCTGACCAAGACCCCACCTCAGGTACGACTTGCTGACCAAGACCCCACCTCAGGTACGACTTGCTGACCAATACCCCACCTCACGTCGTCTTCTTGTTCCTATTTTGCACTCCTTCCGGAGCATAAGTTGGCTTCCTATAGGAAGATTTGCATGCTTTAGTAATTGAGGTTTCTGTAGGAATCTGTATTACAAGCATAAGATTGCTAGCCCAATTCACAACTCTCTACAGGCACCTTTTATTTCTTGCACGAGGTGCAGTAGTCCTATTCTTTCCTCCCTAGTAAGGGACCGTAGGATCCGCCTCTCGTCAGGCGAGACATACTACCAAGACCCCCACCATATGTCAATGTCATGCACCTGAAAACAAGTTGCATTACAGCAGCCTGGCCAATGAGATGGAGATTATCACTAGATCTTTGTAGCAGTGAGCGTGCAGAGTAGCCTGGCAATGCACTACAGCCAGGAAGACCTAGGTCCACCATCAGCATGACCTGAGATTTAAGAAGTAGAGATGCATCGAATAGGTTTTTAACAATTTTGACGAAAACAAAGAGGCTTTTAATTATTCAGCTGGAAATGAATGAGTAAGCATTTGACATAAAAAGTTGTGATCAATAGGTCTACAAATACCTTTTATAATTATAAAGTAATAAACAAAATACATTTGAAGTACAAAGCAGTGATATGTTGAAAAACAAGACCGTGATATGTTGAAAAACAAGGCCGTGATATGTTGAAAAACAAGGCCGTGATATGTTGAAGTACAAATCTGTGATATGTTGAAGTACAAATCTGTGATATGTTGAAGTACAAATCTGTGATATGTTGAAGTACAAATCTGTGATATGTTGAAGTACAAATCTGTGATATGTTGAAGTACAAATCTGTGATATGTTGAAGTACAAATCTGTGATATGTTGAAGTACAAATCTGTGATATGTTGAAGTACAAATCTGTGATATGTTGAAGTACAAAGTTGTGATATGCTGAAGCAAAAAATATGTGATACGTTGAAGTAAACATGTGATATGTAAATCACGTGTCTTCGAATCCTAAACCCATTCTCAATTCACAAAATGTCATACGTTAACTAATCAAATACGAAGAGGATACAAAAAGTAACCTTCATTTTGCATATTATGTTATTGAAAAAACATGAACGTTACTTTTCCACTCTCCCATTGAGCAAACAATAGCTGCTGAAGCCTACATACCTGGTGATGGAGTAGCCAGTTGTACTTTGATTCCAAGTGAATCATGGCCCTGTCAAAGTTGTTGAGGTACCTGTACTTAAGCTGGTCGTTGTCCACCAAATTAAACTGGCGGCGAGCGTAGTGGAAGCTCTCGTTGTTCCCGACTCTGGGAAAGTCCAGCCACTCTGGGTGACCAAACTCATTTCCTGGAGATGAGATAATATTAGCTTCTTATGTGGGTGATTTTAGTGGTAACAAACAGCATGGCACCTCAGACAGATCCATAGGTGATTATACTCCTTTTCCAAATGAAGCATAGGGCCAACACTACAGATGGTCCCTTTACAGGAAGGCTGTGTCTGTTTCAATAGCAATGGTTTTACATGCTGAGGTTGCTATACCCACATATAACCCTCTTCAGTTAACCTTCATGATTTTGAAGGTCCTATCAATTTCAACCCAGGTACCACTCCAATTTACTAAACCGCCTGTAGAGAAGAGTTAACATCAAACCTACTATATGAAAGGGATAACCTCGAATCTACAAGAAAGTTTACCAGAAATCTACAAGGAAGAGCTAATCCCAAATCTACAATGACCCAAATCTACAAGAAAGAGTTAACCCCAAATCTACAAGGAACCCAAATCTACAAGAAAGAGTTAACCCCAAATTTACAAAGGAACAGCTTTGTCTGGACACACGGAGCAGACGTGCCTGGACACATGGAGCAGACGTGCCTGGACACAAGGGGCAGATGTGTTTGGACACACGGAGCAGATGTGCTTGGACACACGGAGCAGACGTGCCTGGACACACGGAGCAGACGTGCCTGGACACAAGGGGCAGATGTGTTTGGACACAAGGGGCAGATGTGTTTGGACACAAGGGGCAGATGTGTCTGGACACAAGGGGCAGATGTGTCTGGACACAAGGGGCAGATGTGTCTGGACACAAGGGGCAGATGTGTCTGGACACAAGGGGCAGATGTGTCTGGGCACACGGAGCAGATGTGTCTGGGCACACGGAGCAGATGTGTCTGGGCACACGGAGCAGATGTGTCTGGACACACGGGGCAGGCGTGTCTGGACACACGGGGCAGGCGTGTCTGGACACACGGGGCAGGCGTGCCTGGACACACGGGGCAGGCGTGCCTGGACACACGGGGCAGGCGTGCCTGGACACACGGGGCAGGCGTGCCTGGACACACGGGGCAGGCGTGCCTGGACACACGGGGCAGGCGTGCCTGGACACAAGGGGCAGGCGTCTCTGGACACACGGGGCAGGCGTCTCTGGACACACGGGGCAGACGTGTCTGGACACAAGGGGCAGACGTGTCTGGACACAAGGGGCAGACGTGTCTGGACACAAGGGGCAGACGTGTCTGGACACAAGGGGCAGACGTGTCTGGACACAAGGGGCAGACGTGTCTGGACACAAGGGGCAGACGTGTCTGGACATACGGAGCAGATGTGTCTGGACACACGGAGCAGATGTGTCTGGACACACGGAGCAGATGTGTCTGGACACACGGAGCAGACGTGTCTGGACACACGGAGCAGACGTGTCTGGACACACGGGGCAGGCGTGTCTGGACACACGGGGCAGGCGTGTCTGGACACACGGGGCAGGCGTGCCTGGACACACGGGGCAGGCGTGCCTGGACACACGGGGCAGGCGTGCCTGGACACACGGGGCAGGCGTGCCTGGACACACGGGGCAGGCGTGCCTGGACACAAGGGGCAGGCGTCTCTGGACACACGGAGCAGATGTGTCTGGACACACGGAGCAGATGTGTCTGGACACACGGAGCAGATGTGTCTGGACACACGGAGCAGATGTGTCTGGACACACGGAGCAGATGTGTTTGGACACAAGGGGCAGATGTGTCTGGACACAAGGGGCAGATGTGTTTGGACACAAGGGGCAGATGTGTTTGGACACAAGGGGCAGATGTGTCTGGACACAAGGGGCAGATGTGTTTGGACACAAGGAGCAGATGTGTGTGGACACAAGGAGCAGATGTGTCTGGACACACGGAGCAGATGTGTCTGGACACACAGAGCAGATGTGTCTGGACACAAGGAGCAGATGTGTTCAGGTCTTCAACAAATGCATGCCCTAGGACCTCTGTACTAGCTCTGTCCGCGTCTTTCGCATTTTTTAAATATTTGTCTTGAGCTCTCTTCTACATGTGTCTTTGGTGTAGCTCTACTTCTCTTGCCTTGTGGATTCCTGAACTGAAACTGTCTTGCAATGCTATCAGCTGGTCTCTTTAATGTGTATTCTATCCAGCACCTTTGCATGTTCTGTTCCACCAAAATATATGCCAGACTTATTTCAATCTCTCTATTCTGCGCAGGAACCCATTTATGAAAGTCTGTACCGTTATCATTGTTTTTGTTGTTTTTCATGTTTCAGAGCCATACAATAGAAATGACTTTACATTGAAGTTGATTTATTTTTGTGTTGGACATAATTTCTTTTAATTTCCACAAGTTCCTCTTCAAGCTCTTCTTGCTTGTTGTATTCATATTTTCATAACTTGATCTGTACTTCCTACTTTGTCTATTGCTACCAAAACATCCACAGCACATCTATCTACGCTTTTGAAAAAAACAAACCAAAAAAAACAACATGGTTGTACTAAGCATAGTGTCAGATAAGTGCAAAATAGTTTATAAAATTGTCCGGATGTGCCGTGAGCACAAACAGCTTTAGAAAAACTCTTTCTGTAATATTGAGATTTAATTGAATATGAAGTGTCTGATGTCAGGCGGCAACATGTTTAAACTCATTTCGGTCTTCACCTTAGAGTACTATGTTGGACCAAGAGCTTTACTCAGGACATCGCTAGATCTCATTGGTGGAATCACAGAAAATGTTTTTACAAAAACAAAAGAACTGACAGAAAATGTACCAAACTCACCAATGAAGTTGAGATATGCCTCTCCTCCTAACCCAATTGTAATCAGACGGATCATTTTGTGTAGAGCTAGGCCTCGGTCAATGATCAAACTGTCCCCACTTTTTGTAGACATGTGCGTGTACATCTCCTTGTCCATTAACCAGAATGCAATAGTCTTGTCCCCAACCAGCGCCTGGTCGTGGCTCTCTGCGTATGCGATGCATTTCTCCCCGTAGCGGCGGTTGGTCAGAGTGTGCAAGATGATTTCCAGCTCCCATTCTTCATCCGATGAGTGCTTCAGAGTCTGCAGAAAACGGGCAAGAATTCAATGGGGGTGCACGCGTCAGATAGTTCATTCAAATGGAAACATGTACACCAGACAAATCGTAACATGTACACCAGACAGATAAAACATGTACATCAGATAAATGGAAATACGCCCGTTGCTGCAAAGCAATGGAAATAACGTAAATTGCGTTATGAAATTCGTTGCAACGTTATGTACAGTCATTGCATAGCGATGGCCGTTCTAATTATATAATCAAAACAGGCTTCACATAGAAATCGTCTGAACATACTGCTAATTTTAATGTGGAGATTTCGACTTCTGTTTTGTCAGGTTTAAAACCAATGGTGATTTTGAAATTTGTTTAGACTTTTGTAAATGATGTTTTTCACTTGGATTTAAAGACTCATCCATTATTGAGAATGGGGAAGTTAAGTTTCTGCAACAGATTATTCTTAGATAGATCTGTTTAGATTATGTAGATCCAATAATTACATTTACAGTGGAAACTGACAGATATGGCTATTTGTAAACATTGATAAACCATTTTCGATAGGATTTTTTTTTCATCAAGCCAAGTACTCCAAAAGATTATACATTTGTTTTGTTTTTTCAACACTATCACCATCTTCTTGTATCTCAGAAACTAACACACACATAACAAGAACAATAACACCAACAAGTTCTTTATTCATTTATGTCTCTAGACACAATAAAATCATATCTATACAACAAATTTTAAAAAAACACATGCTCTCAAAGTCAACAACCTAGAAAATCACAATATGCTGAAAAATAATGCAGCTGCAGAAGAAATTGCATAATTTTTGTAATCATTACGTTGCTAGCATCAATCGAAATCTGTGTAAAGGTTAAGTAGGGTGGTAATGGTTATGAAAAGGTCATACATGTTTGTTTAGGTATGATCAAATTTGTTATGTTGTGTGAGTGAAGCAAAGGTCATAAATATTAGTTGTGATCAAGTTTATGTTTTGAGTATGTATGTATGTTTTGGGTGAAACAATTGGTGTAGGGGACGACATGGGTTAGTGGTTAAGTGACACGGCTCACAACCAGAATGTGCTGGGTTCGATCCCAATCACAGCACTGGCCGTTACCCCGGGGAAGCAAACCTTTAAGAAAATGCAAGAGGAAGCAGGCCCTTACATAAAATGCATGCTGAAGTTGGATGCACTGGGCTGACAGGCGCAAAATAAAAACAATGCAATGCACACAAGTAACAACAAAAAATAAAAAAACAAATTGGGGTCATGAGGACACACACTTTTCTAGCCTGGCTACATCGGACAAAGCTCTTAGGATCCTGGAGACACTCAAACTTCTCTACAATGACAAGATTGGAACAAGGAAGATAGGAGGAGTGACGTCTCACAACAAGGAAGAGAGACATCTCACAACAAGGAAGATAGGAAGAGAGACATCTCACAACAAGGAAGATAGGAAGAGAGACGTCTCACAACAAGGAAGATAGGAAGAGAGACGTCTCACAACAAGGAAGATAGGAAGAGAGACGTCTCACAACAAGGAAGATAGGAAGAGAGACATCTCACAACAAGGAAGATAGGAAGAGAGACATCTCACAACAAGGAAGATAGGAAGAGAGACGTCTCACAACAAGGAAGATAGGAAGAGAGACGTCTCACAACAAGGAAGATAGGAAGAGAGACGTCTCACAACAAGGAAGATAGGAAGAGAGACGTCTCACAACAAGGAAGATAGGAAGAGAGACGTCTCACAACAAGGAAGATAGGAGGAGTGACGTCTCACAACAAGGAAGATAGGAAGAGAGACGTCTTACAACAAGGAAGATAGGAAGAGTGACGTCTCACAACAAGGAAGATAGGAAGAGAGACGTCTTACAACAAGGAAGATAGGAAGAGTGACGTCCCACAACAAGGAAGATAGGAAGAGAGACGTCTTACAACAAGGAAGATAGGAAGAGTGACGTCTCACAACAAGGAAGATAGGAAGAGTGACGTCTCACAACAAGGAAGATAGGAAGAGAGACGTCTTACAACAAGGAAGATAGGAAGAGTGACGTCTCACAACAAGGAAGATAGGAAGAGAGACGTCTTACAACAAGGAAGATAGGAAGAGTGACGTCTCACAACAAGGAAGATAGGAAGAGTGACGTCTCACAACAAGGAAGATAGGAAGAGTGACGTCTCACAACAAGGAAGATAGGAAGAGAGACGTCTTACAACAAGGAAGATAGGAAGAGTGACGTCTCACAACAAGGAAGATAGGAAGAGAGACGTCTTACAACAAGGAAGATAGGAAGAGAGACGTCTTACAACAAGGAAGATAGGAAGAGTGACGTCTCACAACAAGGAAGATAGGAAGAGAGACGTCTTACAACAAGGAAGATAGGAAGAGTGACGTCTCACAACAAGGAAGATAGGAGGAGCGACGTCTCACAACAAGGAAGATAGGAAGAGTGACGTCTTACAACAAGGCAGATAGGAGTGACGTCCCACATCTCGATAATGTGGGTACTGAAATCAGGTGAAATATTGACCAAGACCCTACCTCACGTCAAATAAGTGTACAGATGCTCAGCAGCGCATGAGCTGCAGTGGTCAGCGACCCATAGCTGACTGCTAGCATCAGGGCCAGTGAGCCATAGCTGCCAAGACCCTTCTACACCTCCACGAGGTGATCCTGGATAACAGGTTGCAGCAGGGCAGACTGGCTAAGGAGAAGGAATCAAAGAGGGAATGCTAACCATGTAATCAAAAAATGCTTGCTGAAGTTGGATGCATTGGACCGAAAGACTCAAATATCGCAGTCAAGCTGTTTAACTATGACAACGCATTCCGTTCTCTGGACTACATTCTGCTACTTAAGCCCTTTCAGGGTTTGTTAGCGGGAGATTGAGAACGAACGAAGCCAGCCAGCCAAATAAATGTACCTGGAAATACACTGTGCTCCAGCAGTCTGGCCAATGAGGTGGGGAAAGGATAATGTCACTCCATAGTGGTGAGCCTATGTTTTCTTCACGGCTCGTTCTCAAATAATCACAATTATTTCCCCTCATACACTTGGCCTGTTTCACATTTCTTAATTCACCATAGTTTTGGGTGAAAAGTGTTGAAAGCAAATGTGACCTTAACGTTTTGGTCTGTTCATTTTTTGTCAATGTTATTTCTAAAACTAGTAAAAGTTCAATTATCTACCATCCATCATTATGGGGTCTCTGGGTTGTGAGCTTGGCTTACATATCCATCATCATCATCAGGTGCCCTGCCAGTTGGCGTTGGTGATCACGGATCTCCTTTATTTATATCATATTTACCAAATCTGTTGATTGTTGCCCATGCCATTATCTCAGGCTGTCCAACATCTCGCTCGGCCTTCCTGTCTCTCTTTTCTACTATCTTTCCAGTTGTCACAACGTGCTCCAAGCTGCCTTTTCTCATAACATACCAGAAAAAGGATGACTGCCTTGTTCTGATCCTTGCTGTCTTTGTGTTTATGTTGTTCAAACACTATCATTAATCTTCTTTGCAGTCTGTGGGATCTGCAGCACTCTTCTGTAAAAACCACATCTCTGTTGCTTCCAAAGATCTATGCGCCTGCTTGCTGACTGTCTATGATTCACTGCCATATGTAAATACTGGCTCAAATCCAACATACAAGCGCATGAGCTGCAGTGGTCAGCGACCCATAGCTGACTGCTAGCGTCAGGGCCAGTGAACCAGACTGCCAAGACCCTTCTACACCTTCACGCGGTGATCCTGGATAACAGGCTGCAGCAGGGCAGACTGGCTAAGGAGAAGGGATCAAAGAGGGAATGCTAACCCGATACTCAAAAAATGCTTGCTGAAGTCAGATGTGTTGGACCAAAAGGTGCAAATATCGCAGTCAAGCTGTAAACTACGACAACGCATTCCGTTCTCTGGACTACATTCTGCTACTTAGGCCTGTGTCAGAGTTTGGTAGCGGGAGATTGAGAACGAACGAAGTCAAATCCAACATAGTTCAAATCCAGTCGCCCACGGTTATCTATGAATGGCATGTCATGGATTTTTTCATGGTAGGACTGCTTCTGCCAGTCAACCCAGCTGTAAATGAGTACTTGGCAAAGTCAGGGAAAAATTCAGAGCCGATGCAGAAGCAACGGAGTTCGTGCTCTGCCATCAGCATTTCAACAATGAAAAGAACTAAACATGCATGCCTGCGCCTCCCCCTCTCCTAGGTGCAAAGTTGGTTCTATGAGCCACTTCCCCATTTATTTCCTCATTGACTGTTTTGTTCTAATTGATCCCAAATTTTACTGTGGCTGCTTCAAATGTTAGCATGTCTATCTTTCTTTGCATGTTCCTCCGTATGTGACAGCATACATATATCATTTGTAAAATTCCAGGTCTTCCAGGAAAGTGAAAAGGTTTCAAAAGAACAATTAAGCCAGGGACAACGACTGACCTTAATCCACACGTCAGGTATGGCCATAGCCAGTCTGTAATCAAAGCCAGCACCACCTTCGATCAGCGGCCGACAAAGCAACGGCATCCCTGACACTTCCTGTACAGAAATAAAACAGATTACTCAAACAGAACGGAAAAAATAACGTGTGATCAAGATGTTGA